>AP027105.1:64066281-64291440 GCA_028142955.1 Pinctada fucata
AGTTGATCATGCAATGTGTACTAATACAGCATTTTTTTTTTTATTTTTTTTCGCGTACAAAGACGTGCAACTTTCCAATTCTTTTTGTTAGTGATCGTTTTGCGTAAATTCGTATTACACCTACACCTGAGATTATTTTGAAATGTATTAAAATCGATGGTTTCTGGGGTATCTTTGGGCTGTTTTACTAATATCACTTAATAACTTGCGCCTGTCGAACCAGAGTGTAAAAGTCATGAACGCAAAAAATAAGACACTCATTCCTTTTAAAATATTTATATTGAAAGTTGATTTCCTAGGTTAAACGCCTGTTCAGTTTTGACGTTCATTTCACGATGAACACAGGTTGGCCCAAAACATAACTTGAGTGACGTGCGCACAAGAATTTCAAACATTTGGTGGGGCATACTGATGCTGAATTTGCGATCAGGAGGAGATTCCCAACTTGTGTACGGGGAATGAGACGATATAAAAGAGAAGAAACAGACGGGGACAACCGAAAAAAAAATCCCTCAAATCATTGAAATATGTATAACAACTATATGTTGTTGTAGTTTCCACAGAGTTCACGTGTACTTCAATGTAGATGGGGCTACCGAAATGAATTTATGCAGCACTGACTACTCTTTTATTATAAAGAAGGATTTCTTTTCTTCAGATGTTTATAAAAAGTTAAAAATCATCATGAAAACATTTTAGCTTATATTTACAACCCGGTATTTACAATGTGAATGTGAACTATGTAGATGGCGCTACCGAAATGAATTTATGCAGCACTGACTTTTCTTATTATAAATAAGGGCTTAGGCATTATTTTCTTCACATTGTTTATAAAAAAAATAAGACTCGGCGTGAAAACATTCTAAAAATAAGAATTATTCAGTAATTTTTAATATTAAACCGTATATTTTGTTCCTTTGCAATGTAGCATTTCTTGCCCTTCCTGTTAGGGAGAATTGACACACATGAAACATTTAAATCTTAATTTTCATTTAATTTGTATAACATTTCAAGGATGTTATCAAAGGTACTTTACATCTGAATGTTTCTGAATGTAAATATTAGGAATGAGTATCTTATTTTTTGCGTTCATGGCTTTTACATAGTTCATGGCTGCCTCGAAAGGCGCGAATCTTTCGCGGTTCACGAGATTTGCGCCTGTCGAACCTGAGTGTAAAAGCCATGAATGCCAAAAATAAAGCACTCATTCCTTAAATATAGGCAACGCAAGCGTATCATCCCCTCGCAGCTGCATGTTCTATTTCAACAGCAAAATAATTTTAAAATCAAATTCATAGTGACCTTGACCTATGACCCTTTACCTTGAAAATCAATAGGGTTCACCCTTTCCTCATTAGAAAAATTTATGGGAGGTTTGGTGATTCTTCAATAATTGCTTTGTCTTCTATGCTCTGCATAAGGATTTTTAGCCCAAGCCAACATTGACTTTGATCTTTACCTTTGACCTTGAAAATCAATAGGGCTTATCCTCCCCCCATGGGGAAAATTTGTAGAATGTTTGATGTTTCTATGATGATTAATGTGTCTTCTATGCTGTTCACAAGGATTTTAAGCCCAAGTCCACAGCGACCTTCACCCTTGACCTTGAAAATAAATAGGGTTTATCCTCTCAAAATGGGGAACATTTATGGAAGGATTGATGATCACTTTGTCTTCTATGCTGTTCACAAGGATTTTAAGCTTAAGTTTATATTGACCTTGACCTTTGAAACTTGACCTTGAAAATCAATAGGCTTCATCCTCTCCCCATTGGGAAAATTTGTGGAAGGTTTTATGTTTCTATGATAATTGCTTTGTCTTCTACGCTGTTCACAAGGATTTTCAGCCGACGTCAACAGCGACCTTGACCTTTTACCATTGACCTTGAAAATCAATAGGGTTCATCCTCTGCTTATGGGGAACATTTGTGGAAGGTTTGATGCTTCTGTGATGATTGCTGTGCTATCTATGCTGTTCACAAGGATTTTCAGTCGAACTCTACTGCGGCCTCGACATTTGACCCTTGACCATGATACATGTAATCAATAGGGATCATCCTCTCCCCATGGGAAACATTTGTGTAATGTTTGATGTTTTTATGACGATTGCTTTGTCTTCTATGCTGTTCACAAGGATTTTCAGCCGAAGTCCAAAGCAACCTTGGCCTTTGACCCTTGACCTTGAAAATCAGTAGGCTTTATCCTCGTCCCATGGGTCCCAAGGAAACATTTGTGGAAGATTTGATGTTTCTATGATTGATTTGTCTTCTATGCTGTTCACAGGGATTTTCAGCCGAAGTCCACAGCGACCTTGACATTTGACCGTTGACTTTGAAAATCGATATAGTTCATGATCTGCTTATGGGAAACATTCGTGAAAGATTTGATGTTCTATGATAATTGCGTTGTCTTCTATGCTGTTCACAACGATTTTCAGCCGAAGTCCACAGCAACCTTGGCCTTTGACCCTTGACCTTGAAAATCAGTAGGCTTTATCCTCGTCCCATGGGTCCCAAGGAAACATTTGTGGAAGATTTGATGTTTCTATGATTGATTTGTCTTCTATGCTGTTCACAGGGATTTTCAGCCGAAGTCCACAGCGACCTTGACATTTGACCGTTGACTTTGAAAATCGATATAGTTCATGCTCTGCTTATGGGAAACATTTGTGTAAGGTATGATGTTTCTATGATGATTGCTTTGTCTTCTATGCTGTTCACAAGGATTTTCAGCCGAAGTCCACAGCCCTTGACATTTGACCCTTGACCTTGAAAATCAATAGGGGTTATCCTCGTCATATGAAAAACATTTGTTGATGTTTCTATCACGATTGATTTGTCCTCTATGCTCTTCACAAGGATTTTAAGCCTTAGTCCAAATGGACCTTTATCTTTTAGACTTGACATTGAAAATCAATAGGCTTCATTCTATACCCATAGGGAATATTTGTTGAAGGTTTGATGATTGCTTTGTCTCCTACGCTGTTCACAAGAATTTTAAATCGAAGTCCACAGTGACCTTGACATTTCACCCTTGACCTTGAAAATCAATAGGGTTCATGCTCTGCCAATGGGGAACATTTGTGGAAGGTTTGATGTTTCTATATGATGACTGTCTTCTATGCTGTTCACAATGATTTTCAGTCGAAGTCCATAGCGACCATGCATGACCTTTGACCTTGAAAATCAGTAGGGTTTATCCTCGTCATATGGTTCCCATGGGAAACATTTGTGGAAGGTTTGATGTTTCTCTGATGATTGCTTTGTCTTCTATGCTTTTCACATGGATTTTAAGCCTTAAGGATCCCACACCCTAATAGAGTACTTCCGGTTAAAATTTATTACATTTTCATAATTTCCCGACAAATACCGATGATTTCATAATCGGAAATCTTCGGGGTGACAGAGTAAATCATTGTATGAGAAGTGCAATCTCTAATTTTAGCTAGAAAAGACTGTAAAGCATTCTTTTTGAGGAGAATGAAAAGTCTTATCTCTGGTAATTATTATTGAAAATGCACTAGGGGTTGAATACCTTAAGTCCGCAGTGAACATGACCGTTGACCTTTGACTCTTGACCTTGAAAATCAATAGGTTTCATGCTCTAACCATGGAGATCTTTTGTAGAAGGTTTGATATTTCTATGATGATAGCTTTGTCTTCTATGCTGTTCACAAAGACTTTAAGCCTTAAATCCACAGTAAACTTGACCTTTGACCCTTACATTGAAAATCAATAGGGTTCATCCTCAGCCCAGGGGGAACATTTGTGGAAGGTTTGATGTTTCTATGATGATTGCTTTGACTTCTATGCTGTTCACCAGAATCCGGACACACGCACAAACAAACATACCCTCACACACACGACGGCGATCTTACCAGGGCTGATTGATATGTTGTGAGCCTCGGTTTTCTGGGATACATAAGGTATTCTGTTGATAGATTATCTCCAAAAAGGAGAAACAATCAATGGTACATACTATGCTTTACTTCTGACACAGTGACGGGAAAAAATTAAACTCAAACGCCGCGGAAAGCTCACTAGTTAAAGGTGTGTTGTTCCATCAGGACAATGCTCCTGTTCACAAGTCTGTCACTGCCATTAATGATTGTGGCTTTAATCGCCTTATTCACCTGTGCCTAGTTTCACAAAAATTCTTACGAAAAATTTCAGGAATTTTCGTAGCTTTCATCATCAAATAAAAGCTTCAAATATTTTTCAATTTAGATCATATTGTGCTTTCTAATATCATTTCTATATACTTCATATAAATTCAGAAACAAAACATTGCGATTTTAAGTTTATAAAGAAAGTTAAGTGATCAAAAGTTACGAAAATTCCTAAAATTTTTCGTAAGTATTTTTGTGAAACTGGCTGCTGATCTTGCTCCATCAGACTTTTATCTATTCCCAAAACTGAAAGAAGCTATTTCTGGCACCCACTTTCAGTCCGATGACAGCATCATACTTGCAGTGGATGGTTTTCTGACCAGTCAAGATAAGGTGTTCTTTAAAAGTGGTATTGGGACCCTTAAACACCGATGGCAAAAGTGTAAATACTGAAGGCGATTGTGTAGAAAAATAATGTAAAATGTCTGATAAAATTCAAATCCTTCAATACGAGGCTCACAACATATCAATCGGTCGTCGTATATCCCTTCCGCAACAGAGTTGCGATGGGATAAAAATATTGATAATTTTATCAGCTAGGGTTGCATCAGTGCTGGTGGACTGTTAATTTTCGATGATATCATTTCACATTGTTTCGGCACATGCGTTTAAACATTTATGTAAATTCTCCGTAAAATTATAAAATAAATTATTTTAAAACAAATGAGTATTTCCCTGAAGACAAGGCTCTCCCCTTTGATGGTTCTGTAAATTATATTTATATCATTATATGGGCAAACTCTATTTCGAGAATCATTGATGATACATTGCTTTTTTGAACTGCGCATATGATGTATTGATGATATTGCAATAGAAAATATATAAGAAAAGTGAAAAGTTCATCAAATTTAGTTTGGCTTCTGTGCTGGTGCACTGATAGGCCCCTAGGATATAGCTATTTTTGTTGTTGTTGTTTTTTTTTTGTTTAATGATCCTTTGGATTATCACTGATGGGACATAACTCGTTGAAATGCGCATATGGTGCACTGAACATTTTACAATGGAAAGATATTTCGATATTGATAACCATACATTTACTAAAGGAACCAGTTTTCTTGACAATATGATCTGAATACGGTTGAAGTTTTATTTCCAAATGACGTCAAAAAATGATTGGCTACAGATATAGCCTTATACTGAAAAATACAGGATTAATGTAAATGAATATGTTTATTTAAATATCTATTAATTAGATAATTTGTATGTATAGAATTATTAGATATTGTTAACTATTAGTATTTTAAATTACTCAACTGCTCGAAAACAAAACGAAAATATCATGGAAACAATAAATGAAAATCATAGTTATTCGAAGTGACAAATATGGAGAAGTCACGAGAGCTTTGCATTAACAGGTCGTCAAGATTCTCTTGTATCGTTTCATTGTTTATGTGTAATTATTTCAATTTTTCGTGCCAAAAAGAATCGATCATTTCATTTTTCCGGGCTAATACCGCGGATCATACATCGTAGAAAGAAGGACGAGAGAAATTACCACCAGCTTCTGCATGATAAGTTACTCGCACATTATACGTCTCATGAATATTCATTAATACACATTTCAATTCACGATTTGGTCTTGTTCATAGAAGGGAAAAGAGTTTTTTCGCTCCTTTTTGCGTTGAGTTATTTACTATGGCGCTCTAAGTGGACTCTGGAGATTTAAAGAAATGCATCCAAGTCTAATGAGATAAAACGTGGAAGAAATGGGCGAAAAGCGAGTTGACCAGATTGAATTCAACCGTAAATGGTGACACTTTTATTACATAAAATTCTAATCAATGATCACTTCTATAGTTTTATTAATTGAAATATTTGGTTTGAAGTTTCAAGCAAGCCAAACCTTATCTGAGAGCTCATATATGTTATTTTGATTGTAAAACGACTTTAATGGTGTCAGGCCGTGTAATATTTCAATCTGATATTTTATTTTATTTCGTATGTTGCTTGTTATTCAATTCAATAATCGATGAACAGAGCGATGTTTTTCAAAGAATATTTAGATGATAAAAATCTGTGAAGCTACAGAATATCTCAACTTTTGTTTTACTATGCTGTAAAAGCAAAAATAATGTGTCATAAATTCTATTTCAAACAAAGGCGCGACGAGGAATGGTATCGATACACTTTATACTTGACCTATCGTATCTCTTTCTGTAATGTTCTCCCAAAACAAAGAGAAATGATGAGTCTCACCATATTACAGATCAATGATATTAATTTATGGACTTTAGATCATAATCTTATCAACAATTCTAACAAACATGCATGAATTCACTCTTTGTATAGAACCCCGTAAACAATGACAGAATCCCCCACAGCGCTTCACATAGGGAGTCAAAATAATTTTATGATTTTTATCAAATATCTCAAATTTAATTAGTTATATCAAAGAAAATAATCGCGACGATAGATTTCTACGAACAGAAAGTTAAAAAAGGGTTCTATTAGAGTTAAATCGTCGCAATCATAGATTTTCCGTAAATTACGCCTCCTCGTAACCATATCTTTGACTGATTAGCAAGTTAATAACATGAAACAATAAAGCCCATTCGTCTTGTCATAGCACCATCTTCTTCCTTCGACTGCAATATCAGTTTCCGTTATGTAATCCGGATAAATACACAATTCGCTATTATAGAATGGATGGCCGTCCGAGTGTGCGCCGAGTGTAGAATGAATAACAACTAGCTAGCCGTGGTTTATTGTCCAGTAATTCCACTCGTCGCATTCATGAACCAATCGAATCATCGCCTAGCCACTTCGCGACTGGGTGATAATTTGATTGGTTCATGTGACTTGACGGATGAAATACTATGACTAGCTAGTTGTCATTTCTATTCTAATATATTCTGATTATAGCAGACGATACATACATGTACTAGTTATTGCTATATTAGTTTTCAGAAAATGAAAGGCTTTGCGCGTGAGTAGGCGTGGTTTATCTGACAGTGAATGTGTTGGAGAATAGACCATGGGTGAGAGCTCTATACTAAAGCCCATACAGAGAGAAAATCTCAAGTCATATAAGAATTATGATTTTATTGTATTTTCATTTGGGTTTGGTGTATCTGTGTGTTAATTGCTGGACCGTTAGCCGGTATGTTGCTGTATGCCTCATCCTCTGTTAGCTGAGGTTGTTTAGCCTTATGTTTGCTTTTCTTTTGTTGGTTGTGGTTGTGTTCCGCTGTGGTCAGTGCAGGTCACTTCAGGGTAGGCTTCCTCGAGATACATGTATCTTCCATATCGTTGAAATCCAAGTAGACAGTGCAGCAAAACACGTTTTATTGACTTACGATTGTCAACCAATCATATTGCAAAGAGGTATTCTATCCGAGTCATAGTAAATAGAGAATAAAGAAGCAATTTATTGGAGTGTTGGCCCAGATCAGATAGCCCAAACTCGTAAGTCAATAAAACGTGTTTTACTGTACGTTTAAAGCAAATGATATGTTTATCCATAAAACGGGCTCAAACCCCTCTCATTTATCTAGTTACCAGAGGTTTCTTATTAGACGACCAAACGGATATTAGACTTTAAAACACAAAATATACATGTACATGGATACTGGTTGCACGATGGATGTGCATGTACAATTCAGAACTGTTGCGACAATTTGAGGTTGAACCCTTGGAATGGGAATTTAAGTAGCAACTACACTTGAATAGCTATATTTCAAGATTGGATTTCTACAAACGTCAGTTCCCCTATCATCTTTATAATACAGGGAAATAAATCAGTGGCGGGGGAAGACTTTGCACGTGTTTCCAAATCACCAAATAAAAGCCCCAGGTAAAATCTTCATGAACCAATGATATAAACTAAACCTAACGAGGTCGGTCGACTTTTGAAAGATCTGAAACTCAAACGCCCACCAGAATGCAGTAAGTCTTTAATATCCTGCTCGGCTTAAAAATCGCCTTAACCAATTTTGCTAAATATTTACATAAAATTCCTACCAACGGAAGGGATATGCCTAGATAAAAGAATTCATTAGTGAAATTTTTGGGATCGATCTGGATCTTAGTACTAAGTATCTGTCCTTAGGATACATACCTATAAATATCAGAGGAGCAGGTGCCCGTTTTCATGGAACTCTCCTTAATCACGTTCTAATAGAAAGACATGAGATTATTTACAAGGTGTTACTTCCTAATATCATCATAAATATTCGCTGCTTGGGGGCTGTGATTCACTAATTACACATCTCTAGAAAATTAGATCTGCGATGTCAAAATTAGGACTGGTGCAATTTTCCCAATAAATTAAGAAGATTTACCTTTTAACCTCGGTTACTCTATCTGTATACTCGTGTTTAGCTCAAAGAAATGGGAAAATTTCATGATCAAACTTCATAGTCTCTTTGGTTTATGTATAGTCTTTTATTGTATTTAGTGTTGTTCCTTGTCCGTTTTGTGTGTCTTGTAAGGATGTTTTGGTGTTTTGTTGTGGTTGCTGCAACCGAGTCAACCGATTGTTGTGGTTGCTGCAACCGAGTCAACCGATTGTTGTGGTTGCTACAACCGAGTCAACCGATTGTGGTGATTGCTCAACCAAGATTTCCTTTCTTCGACTTAAATATCTGAAAATGTAGTACACTCCTGTTTAGATCTATAAACAAACTGTGATACAGCTTGAATGACTGCTTGGGGTCTAGAAAAAATATTGAGGGTTGTTTCTTAGACTTTAAGTACCACTTATGGTATCAAATATCCGACACAGTCATGTCTGATACTGTTTTGGGAAGCAGAGGTGGAACACTTTGTTTATCTTTGTCATAATATCGCTCTTAGACATTCACATCTTATTCTTTTCTAGTGTATAGTCATACGCACATAGAAGGTACCTTGCAGCCATGAACATGACCAAACAAAGTAATGCGATGCTAGATGTTGTGTGAATGATTACTATTGCCTTGTCGTAAGCTACATGTACGTAATGAAACATTATGATTCTAAACTTAAAATCAAATTTTATTGCTGCCCACCGTCTAGTCGTCGTAAGCTCTTATTTGAACTTCTTTTTAGCGATTAATCCAAATGTGTGTTCTGGGCGAGACGCCAGAGACTTCAAATGGTATTTTAAATTTAATCTTCTGCAAGCAGCCTTGTGGACGTAACTTTGGTTTAAAAAATGGAATCTCGCCTGTTGCCACACCTACAACAAAACACACAAACATCCAAATGTGAAAACACAGAGTAGACAAGCACAATGGCTTAAAGTATCATTGATGGGTATCTATATCTAAAACATGTATGTCTGACACACCGATTTAGATACTTCTGTTCAGAAGGCTGCTCTTTTCGTTTCATTTTGATAAAAGATTAGAAGGCTGCTCTTTTTTTTTTTTTTAGATCAAACCCCAATTTCTAAAATGCTGAAAGATGCCTAGAATGATGAACTAATCGTTTCACTTTTACTCAGATATCTCTAATACTTTTTAATACATACGAGGACTGATTGACATGTTGCGAGCCCCGGTTTTCTGGGATGCAGAAGATAATCTGCTGATAGATTATCTCCAAAAAAGGACAAACAATCAATGGCACATATACTATGCTTCACTTCTGACACAGTTAGGGGAAAATATTAAACTTAGGCACGGTCCATTTGATATTCTGGGGGGTGGGGGGGGGGGGGGGTGGGGGGGGGGCTTGGGTTTTTTTCGAAAAAAATAATTTTGCTCTGAATTTTGATGAAAAAAATAAATTTGCTTATGGTGTGACAGAAAAAAATAATCTTGCTCTTACAAATAATCTGAATTTAAAGAATTATCATAAAATTTTGCTGAAATTCTTGAAATTTTTCCGGCTCGCTTCGCTCGCCACAGTTTTCAGTCTATCAAAAAATGTTTGGCTCGCTTCGCTCGCCATAGTTTTCTATTAAACATTATTTAATAATGTCAAAGTTCATATATTTGAAGATATCAATAGTGTTAGCAAATATCTATGTATTACTATTAATACATGTTGCATGTATCCCATAGATATGATAGAGTCCTTTATGTTCTTGTAAGCTTGGAAGGAGATCTTCAATTATTCACCAATTTACAATTCAACATTTAAAAATTTGTCTAGAAGACCTTCCCGACAGACCCTCTTATATTCATGTACCTTTAAAATATATAAATTTTGTTTATTTAGAATTGTATTGTAAAATCTACTTTTATCTCTCTATTTAGAATAGAATTGAATACTTGCATAAAAATTAAGTATACATTAATATTTCGAGTTTTGAGTAAATAAATATATTATTAAATCATTTCTATTGATAAAACACAAACATTCTTAATTTATTTGCACATCACTTTGTTAAAAAAAATTTCCTTGCTCCGACTTTGCAAGAAAAAAATAATTTTGGCCCGGTCCGATGCGAAAAAAATAATCTTGCTCCGACAAAAACCCAAGCCCCCCCCCCCCCCCCCCAAATATCAAATGGACCGTGCCTTAAGCGCCGTGGAAAGCTCACTAGTTAAGGTTGGTCCCTACTCAAAGAATTAACAGATGAAATTTGTATTTTAGGGTTTTTCCCTAAACACTATGGTCCAAATGAGAAATAAAACACAGACATAGATATGTAATTTTTTTTCATCAAAGATACAGTACATTATAGAAAGGTACCCTTGCACATTAAGATAGAGGAATATCAAATATCCAGCATATGCTTTTGAACCATCCAAATTCAGTTATGATAATAATATGTTTGTTTGTTTTTTTTTCTTTTATGATAACAAGTCATATAGAAGAAATGTAACACATAAGTTAAAATTCAAACATAAATCTGAGCATGATAAGTCTCCAAACACAAGGGTACCCCCTGATAATGTCATGACATTTTTTACCAATAATATATACTAAATCCAACTTTTTGCAGAAAAAAAAAATGATGAATTTTTTTTCGTTTTGCAATATTTCATAAAATAATGTATGTAGATGAAGAATAGCTCCAAAGTTAAGGGTACCCCATTAAAATTTCATCGCTTTTTCAACTAAGAGTAAAGCTGAGTACTATATCGATCTTTTTGCATAAAATACCTGATGGAAGTTGTTCATATTGCATAATTTCATAAGATAATGTCCATAGATGAAGAAAAATCACATACAGGTATACATTTTTATAAATGATCAAGATATCGCTCCAAACATACTGCATAGAAGGAAAAACCTATAACGGTTCGAGTAGGGACCCACCTTAATTTGACTGAGCATCCGCCTTTTTTGCCTGATGTTGCTCCATCAGACTTTCATCTATTCCCAAAACTGAAATCACCTATTTCTGGCACCTCTTTCAGTCCGATGATGACGCCATACTTCCAGTGGATGGCTTTCTGGCCAGTCAAGATAAGGAGTTCTGAGGCCCTTAAACACCGATAGCAAAAGTGTATAGATACTGACGGGGGTTATGTAGAAATATAATGCAAAGTGTCTGATAAAATTCAAATTCTTCAATACGATGCTCACAGCATATCAATCATTTCTCGTATACTTTATCTTAATTTTAAAAGTTAAGTGACAGTAAGTATTTATCATAGAATATATTTCAAGACCGACAAATAGACCGACTAGTTTATACGTCATCATTGACCTTAAAATACTATAATTCCTGATCTGATAAAAGAAAATATTTTAAGTTAAGGCGTGTTATGTTTGTCAGATTGACGTCATCAGATAAATGACCTTTGCGTAAGCTCTTAAATTTCACATTTGTTCATAATTTTGAATAGCATTTTACTTTCAAAAAAGAAGCGATTGTATCAAAGGCATCGACAAAACATGGACCAAAATATGAAGAAAACATTCAGAGGGCGTCCACATATGGCCTCGTTCTCTAAAGTAGTTCTAACCCGTTTGTAATCTCCTACCCCATCATTTAACTTAGTCATAAGATTTTGAAGAAGATCCATAAGGTAATCTTACTCGGCGTAAATCTTCTTTCCTTTTTTACCTTATAGAAACAGGAACAGAATAATAAAAAAGTATTCAACTTTAGACTTTAGACTATCTTTACCAGCCATATTTGACGTCAAATGTCTAATTAAACAATGAACCTTGAATATAGATTAGATGTGAATACTGTGAGCGTCCTCATTTCATGTTTGAAATATTCCGTCAGATTGAGATCTGATGGTCGATGACGTCATTTAAAGCTATACTCATTGATTTTTTTATGAGAAAATTTAATAATATCACTGAATAACAAATCACAGATCGATTTAGATATGTATAATAGCTTTCACCAATCTAAAAAGGAGGAGGCAATTCTATAAAGCTGTTTTCGAAACTGCATGCTTCTTGTCATTATCATGGCAGTGTGTCCGATCCTAATGACGTATTCGTTGGGCATTTTCAAGACAGAATAAGTTGCACTTATATCTATACCTGTAACAGAATATAATACTATAATACTGCCTGTTTTAGTAACTTTATAAAGAAGATAAAACAAGACTAAGTTGTGATGCACACATTAAAACAGCGAAACAACCTTATGTGAAATCGCAGAGTAAACAAACACAAAAAGAGACACTAAACTAAGGGACAAGAAAATAAACCAAAACACCAAACTCTACACTTAAACTAACGCGACCAATAGGTAATAGGTGCCGACATAGGACGGCCTCTGCCTTAGAAGCAAAGGGTGTAGGTATCCTAATTACATGCGAACAACTCTCTCACTTGCCCGTTAACCTATCGGTCTCGAAGAACGCCACACATGTTAACACCACAAAACAAGACAGCAAAGCACAGGGACCAAATGAGTTAAAGAAATCCTGACGATAATCTCAACGGCACTCACAATAGAGCACCAAACTGATCATCGACGGACCCCTAGCAAGCTAGAGGTGGGACCAGGTGCCCGCGAGGAGTAAGCATATCCTGTTGGCTAGCCGCACCCGCCATCGATGTTAATGCACGAAAAATGAAAACAATATGTAAAATACATACACTGTCTGAGGTTATGTCTATATAGAAAGTGCTATGGCGATCATGTCAGAAAAAAATACTCAAAAGACTTACTGTCGTACTTTCGTACGAGCTCCACAATGCTAAAAAAGCACACAGATGAACATCAAATGGATATCAAAACATGGGTAGTACCAAAACGAGCATGGTATACAAGCTAAAATACCAAAGAAAAGGGGATGATCTCCAGCATGACCACCCTGCAATCACCCAGCGAAACAAACAACATGTAAATGACATCAGACAAAACTACAAACCACAAAAATACACGGCAATATTCACTAGAACATCAGACGTACAGAAACATCAAACATTAATGACAACACTTAAAAGGCAGGAGACCAGTGTGCACCTGACGCCGACTTTGGACGGCCATCTGCTATTAGTAAATGGTGTGGTTATCCGGATTACGTGCACACAACCCTCCCACTTATCCAGATACACAGAGGTCTCCGTAGACGCACAGTAGTTGTATAGACATAAAACTTCTTACTGTAAGGTGACAACACAAACAAGACAGTCAAACACAGCGGCCTCTTGTAACAATAATTCTATGTAAATGGATCTAAAAAATTCTATGGCATGCGTACAACAGTCTGTGCTCTTCTGGCTGAAGAGAGCTCAAGATCAATCACCCGAGAAGTCTGACCAACTTTCAGATAGGACAGAGAATCAGGAACCAGTCTTCTCTGACGAGATTTAAACAAGGCCCGTCATGGAGTCCCTTCGTCACGGTTGACCTGTGTGCAACGTTGGGAAAGACACTGATACAAAACTGTATATTGGTCAAGTACCATGCCTAGTGTTCTTTTGATGACCTTGGGGTATTTTTTTTTTCTTATTTTCTTACATTTATGGTTGAAGTTTGATCTGCCTTTGATCCGTCTGATTTTGTTTACTAGGTTACTGTAAAATGAAGGGAATGAAATTCCCAATGATGCATACTCTGATGCTTGAGTTGTCCCAAATTTTGAATGAAGTTCAGAATAGTTATTGTAAAATTTCCAAAAAGATTTTACAAATTTGATATCTAAATCCTTGACTGATAAGTTTCTTTGTAATTTGTTTATTTTTATCATGGAAGTCCGAAACATGGGAGCAAGCTCTAGCGTACCTGATGAGCTGACAGATGTTAAAGCCGTACGATGGCAATCTTGGAACATCGCCATCAAGCCAAGTAAAATTAATTATGTTGAAACCAAAATCTTCTCTTTTGTCGTATATCTTAAAATTTCTAAAAAGTGGGTCCTGTAGCATCATATCCCACCCATCCTGCTACGTCTTTCGGTACACCTTTTCGTAACTTTCATACGTTTTTGGCATGTTACATTGTTTAGATTTAGGATTATGTTGAAACCAAAATCTTCTCTTCTCTTTTGTCGTATATCTTAAAATTTCTAAAAAGTGGGTCCTGTAGCATCATATCCCACCCATCCTGCTACGTCTTTCGGTACACCTTTTCGTAACTTTCATACGTTTTTGGCATGTTACATTGTTTAGATTTAGGATCACTGATGAGGGTTATGTACCCGAAACGTGCATGTCTGGTCCACATTGCTAATTTATCTGTTCTAAAATGATGCTATTCAATTTGAAGACGTTTACATTTATACCACTTGGTGAGTGTCACTGCTGGTGGACCAGGAGTCCCCGAGGGCACATGTAGCCAAGTTCGATCAATTTCGGTTGATCGATTCTTCAACGCATTCTAAATTTCTGTTATCAAAATTTCTTGAAATTTCTAAAAAGTGGGTCCTGTAGCATCATATCCCACCCATCCTGCTACGTCTTTCGGTACACCTTTTCGACATAGTAACTTTCATACTTTTTTGGCATGTTACGTTGTTTAGATTTAGGATCTCTGATGAGGGTTATGTACCCGAAACGTGCATGTCTGGTCCACGTTGCTAATTTATCTGTTCTAAAATGATGCTATTCAATTTGAAGACGTTTACATTTGTCTGAATTTCTCCGTTATTGAATTTGATATCAAGATCCAATGGTGTAGCTTTATCATCTGTGTTTGTTTTATTCAATGTTAACTCTGGTGGATAAATTTCATTTTTGTAATGGTCAAAATGTTGGTTATCAATAATCAACATATCATCAAGATATCTAAAGGTGCCGTTGAAACATTTCAAGTAGTCAAATTTCTTGAGTTTTTGCAGATTTTGCATGAATTCTTTTTCATATGTGTATAAATACAAATCTGAAGCCAGAGGCGCACAATTAGTACCCATAGGAATTCTAATAACTTGCTTGTATAGAGTGTCACCAAATCTTACAAAAAAGTTGTCTAATAGAAAGGACAAGGCCTTGCACAACTCAGATCGACTCTAAGATTTGTACGATTTGTATTCTACTGGAGAAGAGAATCCTTTTGTCTCAGAAGCACATATAAATGTTTTACCTTCTCGATCAAAACATATTTAATAAGTTTTGATAAGCGATCTTTTATCAACTCATGAGGGAGGGTGGTGTACATGTTAGAGAAGTGGTAGGATGAGATAGATTCGGCTTAAAATTAAATGATTTGAATTAATCGATCACATCATCAGAATTCTTTATTGACCAAAAATAATTGATGTCGCTATTATTGAATGTAGTTTCGCAATATTTTGATGCATGATCTTTAATTGCTGTTAACGCTGATGTAAAAATCCTAGATAAAACTGAAAAAAAAAAAAAAAAACCAAACAAAAGAAACAGATTGTGAAACGCTTTTTATTGTTCTTCTCCCGAAAAAGAACATGCCTTTCTGAAAGAAACCCTTTTATTTCGTAGAAGTCTATGTAGAAAAATTATGCTTAGACCCAATTTCACCTTTTTTTCCCCTGTGTGTTAAAAGTCAAAATCTAAGTCCAAAAATCACAACTAAAAGGCTTACAAATTCTTGAAAAATATGAAAAAAGAATTATCTCATGCGATAAGAAAAATCAGACAAACGGACAGACGGAGACAATAACACATCTCGATAGAAACACAAAGAACGACTTTATCTTATGGACAATCTCCATAGTCTAGTGCAATTACGCGGAATGCAATGGCGATAATCACATGAATCATGTTACATTTATAATGCAAGCAAAGTATCTTAGTGAGTGAAACCAAAACAGAAAGATTTTTTTTCCATTTCTGTCCTTGTATTATTTAAAAACAAGGGGAGGGATTTGCTCATTTTCCACTTTATGAGAAGCTAGAAATTACCAAAAATGATTGGAAGTTGCCCTACCCTGAATAAATTCGATGAAGATAAAAGTTGTCAAATTCATAGCATTTATGTAATAAACGAGTTTTGAATGTGTCTAATTAATAGGGAAATTGTAAATAAGTTATTGATACCAGTTTCAGTAAAAGATTTCCACCCTATATTTTAAAACGGACAAGTCCGCGAACTTTTTCGGACAACCCTCGTACACTATAATTGGTTAAAATGCAATTTCACTGATCCCAAATCCTGTCAAACAAAATGATTTCTTGTGGAATCTGCTACAACAAAACAGAAACATAGCAAAGACTGATGAGTAAGATTCTCAGAAAATAACTCCACACCAAATAAACCAACCAATCAACTTTGTTTTTATATTTTTAAACTAAATAGAAAAAATTCATACTAATCAGAAGAGAGTTAGATCTATAGCAGTTTACACGTCTCTTCAAGTCTCTGTAATGCGCTATAATCGATTCTTTAAGTACAAAATATTTCTATTCCATTTCCATTTTAATACATCCCCCAATGTAACGTTTTACCGATGATATAATAATTCAAAAACAATAAAATGATTTCAGACTTTTCAGTTAGAGTTCCTTAAAACATGACGACAAAAATTGCATCATGGCATACTAGGCATCGATAATACCGAAAATGAAATTATAGTGCAATGAATAGAATTTATGTAGTCATTTAGTACTTACAAAATCTATTTATCCATAAAGTCTGAATTTTTAAAGAAAGTGAAGAAAAATAAGCATTTGTTAATGAAAATGAAGAATATAATTGGTTGAACCACGTTCATTTCATTGTCAACTTTGAATTCGCTTGATCTTCTTTTGCCTTTGGTATCGAGATAGTTTTGTTCTCTCTTTGATTTAATATTTTCAGTGTTTAACATATCACAGGTAACATTGGCTTCTAAGAATTATTAAAGTTTGAAGTAATGAGAATGAGGATTCAAAATCCGAAACATGCAGGAATTTGTTTGAAATTTGAGTTCCATTTGTAATTATGAAATTCAAAATTTGTATATACAATAAGCTAGTTACATTTAGCAGTTTTGTTATGTGTAAAGTACTGCTGGTACTGCTGTTTTCACAGTTGGGGATCTCCTCATTATCTTGGTAATCTTTGTTTTGTTTATATTTTCAAGAATGTGTATACCTATTGTTTGGGGTTTTATTTCATTCTGAGTTTGTGTTTGACTTTTATTCTTTGATTGACCGGTCATGCCAATGTCCCATCTAGATGACTTCCTATTCATAGCGATAATGTAACGTAACAATTCTTGTCCCCGGTCGTGAAACTATGTCTTTCTTGCTATTTTGTTGTTTTGTTAGCTATTCATCGTGATAGAATGCTAATATCAATTGCCTTGGTGGAGATAATTGATTGTTTTCTTTGTCGTCACAACGTTTGAGTTTGCATACAATGGTTGCTTAAAGTGATATCAGGATGTGACGGGAGAGTGTAAATTCCACTTGGCAGCTCGTTATTGACAACTATTCGGAAACAGCTCGTGGGTGTTAAATTGGTTTTAAAAGACAATTATATATGTGTAGATCTAGGTATATAGTCATTGAAATAACTTGTAGATCTCTGTTCACATAAATCTCTAAATCAATTATCATTTGAACATTGGGTCTCAGACAATTAATATCACTCATCATTCGGAGTTTTATGTTGTAATGTTTAACCGATGTTTGTACTTCTAACAATGAAAAGTCCTTTTTTAAAATCAGCTTGAATACTGGGGTCAGCTTATGTATTTATCATTGTAAACCAATAAATCTGAAGCTTTTGTATCGTGTTAACATATCTTGAAATACCGTAAATTTAATTGCGGTAAGTCAATTTCATGTCACTTCCCCGAAGGACGTCTTGGTTAAATTTTCCTTCATGCAAACACGAGACGCTGATTTTCTCCGGACAGCTGGTCTTACTTCGGAATATTGTTTTTTCCGGGGTCCGCAACTATTCCAATGGTTTTGCCTTCTCGACTTTGAGACTGATTGGTACTTCTTCGATGTATATTCAATAAGAAGAAAGCTAAACCATCAATGAAAATTTCAGACTTATTCTATCACAGTGAATCAGTGTTTGGGCGGATTTTATAAAATCTATCAATGGTTTTTTTTAAATGGAGGAATACAAATACGTAGCGTAAGAAAATCATGAATGAGATATTTTAACAAGTACAATCAACCTAATACAACTATATATAACAAATACCATTACGTTGCTGTCAATTTGGTACAGATGCGAAATGGCAACCGTCAAAAATGAATGTTAATTAAGATAAATTTTACGTACCTTTAGGAATTTCTAGGAATGGATGATTTGTTCTTGACCTAAACAGGAGAATACTTCTAAATATAGTAACTCAAAGCGGCAACACCAACCACAACAGCTATGACTTACGCTGAACTGGATATACTTGTCACTGAACTTGTTAACTTAAAGAAGATCCTGGCGACCTTTACTTCCATTGAGGCTGAACATGCTTAAACTACAAGAAGCTCGCTCTAATTGCAAGGCGACTTACCGTGAAACTATTAATTTGGTATTTGTAGACAACTGATTTTGATAATGCTTGTATTTTTTAACAATATTATCAAAGAATCAAGCACCATACGACGCCTAATCTCAACTCCTTTGCTTAAGTTTAGGAAATTGTGTTTGGTTTTGAATTTCTTCGTATCTTATTTGGCCATTTCTTATGCAGATTTTTGGATTCTTAAATTAGTTTCTTTGACTTCAAGCTCCGATAGATACTGCTAAGGTAATCCGCGAATTTTGGATTATTGATGGACAACACATCGTCTATGTATCTGTAAGTGAAGTTGAAGAAAGAAGCTAAGTATCTTTTCCCTTCAGAGTCCAAAGATTGAATGAATTCAGCTTCGTACGAGTAAAGGAAAATGTCGGCAAGGAGTGGGGCACAATTGGTCCCCATTGGAATTCCGACAATTTGCTGGAAGACCTTTCCTCAAAACACCACAAAAATGTTGTCGATCAGAAAGTTTAACATCTGAATAATATCTGTTTCAGTGTACTTATTTTCAGAATCGGACTTTTCTTTTACAAAGTAGGTTTTGTCATAGTTTACAACAATAATTTGTATTTGCGATTACCGTTCTTACTTGTAAAACGTATTACTTATAATTTTTGCGAGTCTTTCTTTCAATTTAGAATGTGGAATTGTAGTGTAAAGTGTCGAAAAATGCCAAGAATAAACATTACAGAAGTATTCATCAGTTATTCAGTCTCATAGTCGAGAAGGCAAGGCAAAATCATAAGATTTTCAACAGGAACGGTTTCGAACCTCGGGGAATGAACAAAATTCCGAAGTGAAACCAGGTGCCCGGGGAGAGTCAGCGTCTCCGTATTGCATGCAACACCCGTCGCAACAGCTCCATGGAAACCTGTCAGATTCGGTGATTGTCTCGATGTACATTTTTATGTACATATAAGGTGAGTATGTATTGTTTGGTGATGATGACAGCCATTCAATCTCAATGTAGAATGTCACCGATCATTCTGGAAAGGGGGATCTCATATGCTTTTAATACATCCCCGTAGTAAGAAAGGAAGGGATCTCCAACAAGACTTGGCTGCAGCACCAACAGCAACACACCAAACATCCCAAGTGAAAACACAATGAAGACACACACAGCAAGAGACAAGGAACAGCAAACGAGACATCAAACATCGAACATAAAAGACAATACATAAACCATCGAGACCCATGGGCAATCGGTCCCGACTTAGGACGGCTATCAGCTACGTTAGTAACAGATGGTGAGGTTATCCTGGATTACGTGCGCATAACCCTTCCACTTTTCCGGTTACCTAAAGGTCTCGAAGAACGCACAATTGTTGTGTAAAATAACCTCCTCACTGTAAGATGACCATACAAACAAGACAGCACAACGCAGGTGCCCAAGGGACACAGATGAATATGTAAATATATATAAAAATAGGGTAGGGGAAATGCAGTCCGTGCTCTTCCGCCTGTAGCGAGCTCATGCATGTTATCACCCGAGGAGTCCGACCGACATTCAGAGAGGACAGGTGGTCGGGGCCCTGTCTTCTCTAAAGAGGTTTGGACAGGGCTTGTCATGGAGTCCCGTCGTCACAGTCGGTCAGAGTGCAAGTCTGAAGGATGCGCTGGTACAAGACTGTAGATTGGTCCAGTACCATGCTGAGTGTCCGTCCTTCCTACACACAAGGACTCACACAACATCTCTCTGTCACTCCTTCATTTTTTTTCAGTTCAACAGACATATGGCGTGTTCATATCTCAGTTGATACGCTATGCCAGAGCAAGTACCAAATATACGGATTTTGTTCTGAGAGCTAGGCGTCTTTCAGATAAGCTTCTCAGTCAGGGATATGTTTGTGACCGACTAACATCGTCACTGAGGAAGTTCTACGGTCGATATGGGGAACTCGTCATACACTATGATGTCCCACTATCCAGAATGGTGGATGATATTCTGTCATAGACCATTTGAACCATCCAACCAAAGATTGTACTCTATATCTTCCAAAATGGAAGTAACCGGATGTGACAGTTCTACCGAATTGAAGCGACGGGTGTTGCATGCAAGCAGGAGATGCTTACTCTTCCTGGGCACCTGGTCTCACTCTCATATCGGGAGTTCGCTTCTTTTCATATGGTGGAGGTTTTTGTTTTTGTTTGCTTTGGTTCCTGTTTTGTCCTGATTTTGTATGCCTTCGGTTTCTGATTTTCTGAATTATCGATTTTGTACTGTATACAGGGATATGGTCATTATCCATATTTGTCATAGTATGGGCTTTCATTTTCACAATTGTAATCATATTGTGAAGAACTTTCTATTGAGACCTAAATCTGGAGATAAACCTTTATTTAGACATAAAACTTTTCTTTTGAATGGTAAGCGACATGGCTGTTGAAATTAATGACATGGCTTTTCCATTTATTTCAATTTCTTAACTACAGTTTGACTACTATTTTTAGAATTCATAAAAAATACGTCGGACATATATTTTGATGTATAGGAAATAAAATGATTTTCCTTTAACATGCTCAATCGGTTAATTCATTGCGAAACAAAAATGTTTGTTTCAAATATCAATTTCTCATAAGCCTTATTGGAATCTACATTATTTGGGAAACCCTAAACCTTAGTTTGAAATTCAGTCATAGAAAGAAAGGAGGGGATCTCCAACACTCGGTGCAGCACCCATAGCAAAACTTCAAAACACCCAATGCAAAAAATACAGAACAGAAATCCACAGAAAAAGACGCAAAAGGAACGCAAAAGGGACAAGGAACACCAAAAAAAAAACTAAAACAAAAAGCAAAAAAAAAAAAAAAAAAAAAAACAAAACAAAAAAAAAAAAAAAACAACTACACAATAGAAACACGAAGACCACACATAAACCAACGAGACCAATGGACAACCGGTGCCGACCTAGGACGGCCATAGAAAAATGCAGTTTTACAGCGATAAAAATACTGATAAGGCATTACCATTAGAATAATGTAAAAAAGGGACTGAAATCAGAAACATTTTGGAGGAATACTCAAATGATACAAAAATATTGAGAAATCAAGCAATGCAACGATAATGTGAGCAGACTAAACGAACACTCACACATACGCCCTCACACACAAACGCACACTCAAAAAAATTAACGAAGAACGAGGTAGAAAGGTTTGAATGTTAAACGTCTTCAAAATCGATAGCATCATTTAAGAACAGATGAATTTGCAGCATGGACCAGACATGCATGTTTCGGGTACTTAACCCTCGTCAGTGATCCTCAGTCTGACCAATGTAATAATGTCTTTTTTAATTCGAGTAAGTTACTTGTTGTTTAACAGAGTTGCCTTGTTTGAAATGTATGTTTTTCATGTCGAATTGAAGGTGGAGGAGGTAAATGGTAAATTGTTTAAAAGCAGAGCAAAGAAAACATAAAAATAACCAAACAAAAATAAAAAAAAAAACCCAAATAAACAAACCTCTAAAGTACAGGAGGAACCATCTTGTAAATGACACAATAAAGAGCGTCATTCCTCTGTTATTTGTGTAAGCTTTTTGTGTATTTATAGAAATATATTTCAGTTAGATTATTATGTTAAAGCTATATATAGATTCACTTTTATTGCATTGAAAGATGAGACATGAAAAGGTAATTTTCTGTACTTTAGAAGATTCAGTAAACTCTTTAATCAAATTTTATAAAGTTTATTTTTGCACCTAAAACAATAGGACGCCTTCGTATTGTCATAATCCCTCCTTTTTTCTGCATCAATGTATCCATATCATAGATGAATATCGAATATCCAGAAAAAATATATGAACACATACTCATTTTGGTATTACTTATTGCTATGTAGCTACTGTGTACATCGAAAGATTTGTAAAGTTTTAAGTTAAAAGAGAAAATACCCTGTAGATCATCAGATCAACACCATGAAATAGGATAAAGGCAAAGAACTTGTACTAAAAACAACCTGAATTCGGCAAATTTCAATAATGTATTTTCGATCAAATCATTCGATTTTCGACTATACACTAAAATCTTACATTCTGAATTGAAAGAAAGAAACTTTTAAATCATTAAAAATGCTTGTACCAGCGAAAATGCCAATCGCAAATACAGGTACATTGTTGAGGGTTACAATAAAACTTGTTTTGTGAGAGAAAATTCTTATTCTAATGATATACACAGAGAAAGATGTTTCGGGTACTAAACCCTCGTCAGTGATCCTCAGTCTAAACAATGTAATATGGGCAAAAAGTATGAAAATAAGTATGTCGACAAATGTACCAAAAGACGTAGCAGAATGGATGGGATATGATGCTACAGGACCAACGTTTTAGAAATTTCAAGAAATTTTGTAACAGAAAATTTCAAATGCGTTGAAGAGACAGACGATCAACCGAAGTTGATCGAACTTGGCTACATGTGCCCTCGGGGACTCTTGGTCCACCAGCAGTGACACTCACCAAGTAGTTCAAATGTTAAACGTCTTTAAATTCAATAGCATCATTTAAAACCTGATAAATTTACAGCATGGACCAGCCATGCACGTTTCGGGTACTAAACCCTCGTCAGTGATCCTCAGTCTAAACAATGTAATATGGGCAAAAAGTATGAAAATTAGTATGTCGACAAATGTACCAAAAGATGTAGCAGAATGGGTGGAATATGATGCTACATGACCCACAAATATCTGCTGAAACCTTTATATGATGAATTTTAACTTTTTATAAACAATTTAAAGAGAATAAAGCCTTATTCATAATATCAGAGTAGTCAGCGCTGCATAAATTCATTTCGGTAGCGCCATCTACATTGAAGTACACATGAACTCTGTGGAAACTTTTCATATACAAGTACATAGAGTTGCCATACATATTTCATTCAATGGTTTCAAGGATTTTGTTTTTGGTTGTCCCCGTCTGTTTCTTCTCTTTAATATCGTCTCATTCCCCGTACACATGTTGGGAATCTTCTCCTGATCGCAAAGTCAGCATCAGTATGCCCCGCCCACTGTTTGAATTTCTTGCGCGCACGTTGTGTGATTGGGACCAACCTGTGTTCATCGTGAAATGAACGTCAAAATTGAATAGGCGCTTAACATAGGAAATCAACTTGCAATGTAAATATATATATATATATATACTTTTTTTCAAGAATTTGTAAGCGTTTCAATTTTGGATTCTGATTTCGGCTTTTGTGTTTGACTTTTATTCACTGATTGTACCCTTAGCTAGATAGTAAAACTGTTCAAAATGACATGTTTCATACACGAAGATTTGAATTATCAAATCTATGTCTAAGTTCTCTGTCGTCACAATCTAGCCTCGAACATTGAGGCAAAAGCTTAATTAGTGACCAAATTACATTTCGTAAACAGAGGTTTCGATATAATAACGGTAATAGCCTTTCTTTTAGCATAAATTATAGCTCGTTCAAATAGGTTTTACAATCATGAGTGAAAATCATAAAAGTTTTAGCCAATCAAAATTGCCCACGCAACACACGTATGACGTCAACCTAAGCCATGTGCTCAAAGCAACTTCGGCTTTTCTTTTACTGAGTTCATATTCCCAAAACAGACGAAAAAACAAAGTGATTCCTGATAAACCATCATCTGACTAAGATTGAATATTTTAGTATGTTGTTGCTTATGACCTGAAGATTTCACATCACCTTGACCCAAGGTCATGTGACCAAGGTCAAGGTAACTAAGTACATCTTTAACAAAATTGTACATATATTCCTGTCCGGGCTATATCTCTTGAACCTTTTGCCCGATCCCTTTTATATTTTAGTATATTGCTGCTTCAACTTGCAACAATGTCATAGGCGGCACAGGCTTGCAATATAACTTTGCCGTCATCGCTATTTTCTTACGCCATTTCACGCAATGATAAAGCCCGAGAGGCATCGCAGGTACGGCATGTCGTCACAGTGACGTCATTCAGACTTCTGACGTAAACATCGCAAAAGATTCAAAGGTAGAGGCACATATTTGAGCTTTAGGAGCGAGTAAATGGGCAATGAAGGAAACGACTCTTTTCTTGATGAAGGAAAATTTACAAGACTCACGTCTAAAGGCGGTAGGTTTCGATTTATGGCCAGAATTTGTATTTTTATACGAGACTTCTCGCTCGGCTGATCGTGTTGGCAACGTGCGAATGAAGAAAGAATCCCTGATACTGCATGGTATTGCATTGAAACAAAGAGAATACTTGTACATTATATACCTCATAAATGTAGTTGGAAATAAGCTATTAATTTAGCTTTCATGGGTTATCCCAGGCAATACTATACTGTGATAACATTTAAGTAGGAAATTCGATTATTTTTATCTAATTTTTATGTTACCATCTGTGATATATATATATAAATATGATATCATCTGTGATATATGTATGATGCCATCTGTGACACGTTTTTTGATACAAGCTGTGATATATCTTATGTAGTGATACCAACTGTGATATTGTTGCAGTAATTTGTTAGTTACCATCTGGGATAGTCTGTGATATAAGTTTGTGATACCATCTGTGAAATACATTGTGATGATACTTTATGTGATACGTTTATAATGTTATACTGTTTCAAATTAATTTTTTTATTGTATTGAATTTATCGTATATTTGTACATGATTATTGCCTGAATAAATATAAATAAATATAAATAAATAAACTCAGTGGTAAATACCGGTACTTGCAATATTTCATTTTCAAATACGAAGCCCCAGTTTCAATCTGCAAGAATATTGCAGACAAACAATAGGCGATGACGGCAGAGGTAGATTTCAAAGTGAAGAAAAGCGGAACTGAAATCGGACGCATGCATGGGAGATTGTTGCTGCTTGTGACTCGAAGGTTTCACACGACCTTGACCCAAGGTCAGTTAGTATATTTTAAATGAAAATGTATATGTTGCGTGTATTATTTCCAGGCTTAATCTTTTGAATCCTGATTTTATCATTTTCATATTCTAGTATGATGATGCTGATGACCCAAAGGTTTCACACCACCTTTGTCCAAGGTCATATGACAAAGGTCAAGGTCAAGTATTAAATTTTTAATGAAATAGTAGATGCTATTGAGTCTGAGCTAAATCTCTGGAATCGTATACTGGATCACTCTGATACTTTAGTATGCTGTGGCTCAGGATTTCTTATCATCTTGACCCAAGGTCATGTGCCCAAGGTCAAGAGCATTTAGTTCTTTTTAATGAAATTGTATGTACTAATCTTGTCTGGGCTATTTCGCTTGAATCCTTCTTACAATTGTTTTCATATTTTAGTATGTTGTTTCTCAGGATGAAATGTGTCTTATCACATTGTCACAAGGTCACATGATTAAAGTCACTTCTTACTTAAGTAATGAAAATGCCCAGGTTGAAATTGTCTATGCTTATTATGTTCAGGCTATATGTTTTGAACAGTGTATTCAATCACTAATTCAGTTTTTTGTAACTCATGATCCATACAATGTAGGTTTCAGGTCACCTATAACCAAGGTCATGTGACCAACGTCAATTTCACTAAATATGCTTATAAAAATGAAATTATATATGCTAATCATGTTTGGGCTATACCTCAAGCAATATAATGGATCACTTTTATGTTTTAGTATGATATTGCCCATGACTCAAAGGTTTCACATCATCTTGGCCTAAGGTCAAAGTAACTTAAAGGGAGGGGGGGGGGGGGGAGACATCTAATCTTTTCTGAAAAACATTTTTTAATTGTCTTTTGGAAATAAAGAATTTGAATTTTGAAAAACAATAAATGCGATTGCCGTTCTTGCTTTCTTTCTGATTGTTGTCCAATTATTGTCTTCTACTGTAAATCTTCTTTCGTGACATGTTATTTTTGATATCATGAAGTTATAAAGTTCTGTTTAACTGCTCATTGATACTGATAATCAGATGTTCTCGGTCTTTATTACTGAGTGGTCTTCAGTAGTCGAAGCTGAAATATTTGCCTTATTTGAGAATCTTCATTTCTCTATCTGATTTTCTTCTTTGACTGATCTTAATATTTCATCAGATATCATTAACAGTAGTACGATTTCTTTTTCTCTTTGAAATTATTTTTGTTTTCATTGTTTCTTATAGTCTTGTTGTTTTGTTTATTTATCAAATTTTCCCCTCCACTTCAGGCAATTAGACTTAATAAAATAAACATCAAAGAAGTACCGATCAGTCTAAAAGTCGAGAAGGGTAGGCAAAATCATTTGAATTTCCATTGGAACAGTTGCGAACCCCGGAATGAGCAGCATTCTGAAGTGAGGCTAGGTGCCCGGGAAGAGTCAGAGGCTCCTGTCTGCATGAAACACCTATCTTAGCAGCTCCGTAAAACTGGTTAAATTCGGTGATTGTCTCGATGTACATATTGATGTACCATTCTGATAATCTTCGGCCTTTTCCTTCGAAAAATAGACTCGAATGTCAGACGGCGCCATTTTAACAATAGTTCCCCTTTGGTTTATTAGTTTTTGTTATAATCTATCATGAAATGAAATTCAAGTTCCAACACTATATTGTAACTGACAAATATGTTACTCACACCAATACTCACTCAAGTTGGAGAATTTTGAATGTTGAAAAAGTGCCTGTTTACTTTTGTTAGTCTTGTTGGAGATCCCCTCCCTTCTTTTACATCGATTTGATGTAAAGCCTTTCGCCATTGGCATCCGATTCTTTTTATGCAGTAACAAATAAAGGGCAAGGGGATCCGAATGATTGATGTACATGTCAGGTAAATGATATTCATTCTAGTATATTGTACAATATGTTTTTTGTATCAGTTAATGTAACGGCATTTTAAAATTGAAAAATTCACTGAAACCCAGAAATCAACTTGATATTGTTTGGTATCAATTATTGAAAAAGGTTGAAAATGAAAGTAAAATGGGAACTGAAATAATAATGGTCAATTTAATTGATGACATGAGTAATAAGTTTATTTCAATAGACCAGCCAGACATATTCTCAGATGTCGATATCGAGTTGATACATTAATAGATGTTGGTATCATAAAGCGTGCTCGTTACTTCATGTTCCCAGACTATAAAAAGACAAAAAAAAGGAGGAAGAAACGGATCAGAAACAAAGATCCCATATTTTTATTGTATCTTACAATGGAAAATGGCTCTTTTTGCTATTTCATCATATGTATCTTCAAATTCTAGACCCGCTCACTCTTGACAACTTAGAAATTATTCGAAGGAGTGTCATATAAATCAGTTTGGTTCTTTGAACAATTTTAGATTGAAGTAACAATAATAAGGAATTGTAATCTGAAACATGTATGCCCGTTGCACCGCATTCAAACTTTTTATGTGCAGAATGCTGCCGTCTGGCAGCAGAGTAGGATATTTTTTTCTCGATTTATAGGAAAGACCATCTTTTTTCTCATTGCTCTTAATTGAGTTTTGTGACAGATCCGTTGCTTCTCATCCAGCTAATCCACTGAATATTCCTATATCAAAGCATTGGTATAGCTAAATAAATAACGCATGTATTCTAATTAAACCATTTTTTTTTTAAATTTTTAAATGTTTGAAACTAATGCCGTCTCGTCCCTGCATACGAAGGCTTCAAAGTTCCCTTTAATAATAATTCATTTATTGCATTTTCATTTTGCTTCTCAATGGGAATCAATAAAACAATTTTCTTCTTAATTTATATGTGTGAGTTTTCATCGAACAAATCTGATGATTGAAATGAACATTTAAACTGCTATAATTATTATTCATACCAAGGTCCACGGGGTCCCTCCCCGTATTTTACATCTGCCAATAAAATATAAATAACACCCTCTTACGACCTCTTCATTGTATACGTATATTCAATATTAATGAGATGATGTATAAATAATTGTAAAAGTTGAACAGTGACTTCACGAGTAGAAGACAGAGTGCCTTAAAGGAAACGATAACGGACAAGTGTTGATACAGTCAGAGAGTCCATAGAATAGTGTACAGGAGGAAGCATTTTCTATAACTTCCAACATGCCGAATCCCGTCATGATAGTTATCCTTGCAATGCTATCATCAGTGCTTGGAAGTACCATTGTCCGGAGACAGGTAAGTATATCATAAAGGAAACATTCTCTAGTACTTGTGTGGTTTGAAGAATCATCTATTTAATTAAGATTGTAGAAGTTGTTTTTTCTTCGAAATAATTTTATATTACATGATTTTAACTTCGAAAAAATGTCATACAAACGTAACTTTTCTTAACACTTTTGATACTCGAATTATTAAAGAAAATCAATGAAAATGCTAAGAATTATATAATGTGAAAATAACAGGCAAACTGGGAATAATAACTTCGAGAGAACAACAGTTCTGATGTTGATGATGAAGAACTCTATTCCCCGTGTGCATATATTGAATTTGTGTTAATATAAATATATACCATAGTAATTTTGCAAGTATAATTTTCAATTTATATTCAAAAATTTATAAAGAATTTTGTTTTCATTGTTTTAGATCAGTAGAATTGTCAGTAACTCTGAATATCTCGTGATGTTTGTTTCGCTTTTTTAAGAACATTCAAAGATTCATTAATAAAATGACTTTGATGTTTGAATTCAACATAACTAATTATCATTTGGACTTCGAATTGTAGACAGAGAAGTTTTCAAATTTTCATTCATTCTAATTTTTCCGTTGTAAGAGTTGGTGTAGAATTGTTCATGATGTTAGAAAAAAAACCCATCTAAAGTTACATGTTGAAATTACGCACTGAAATTATAACAATGGACAAATTATTCTATCCACTAGGTTGGTATCTCTACTGGCGGATTGCTTAGTCCATGAGAATAACATTCTCCTAGTTTTACAGTATTTCTACAATTCCATTGAAAAAAAAAAAGATTTGTAAATTCTCCGTCAATCAATTTTATAAATTATTCTAAAATTAAGTTATATCAAATTGATGGCATAGCTCTACCCTAGGCTCGTTCGTTGGAATAAGGATTTTCTCTATTTCGGCCACGATCATCGCTAATGAAACTTTTTCTGTTGAAATGCACTGAAATTTCAATATAGAATGTGTATTTGAAAATTGATAATTGCAATCGATTGCGAAAAGAAAAATGACAAATCAATAATTTCTATTGAGCTTCAAGATATTTCTGTTTGGAAAACACATGGTCTTTATACATACCGAAAGTAATATATAAAAAAACCACCTTTATGACTATAGTTATTCTGATTTCATTCATCATAAATACATATAGTTTGGACTGGAATGCTCAGGAACGTTATAATTGACTGATAGAACTGGTGATAACATACGGACTAGAGATAGTTTGTAGCTTTATTCAAAAGAACATGTGGGAAAAAAGGATAACGCAAAATCAACATGTGTGGTTTTCTAAAGTCACTACAGGATTTGGAGTAAGATGTTCTTTCGGAAGCTTTGGAAAACAAATCAATTAAGAATGTACTTTGATTTGATTTCAAGATCTCTATAGAATGCTCGTAAATTTCACTTACCATGATAAACAAACTTTAATGTTCAATTTGTATAGAAATAAATTATTAAATCTTTTTGGTGTTTTATCTTCTACTTAGGTTTTGAACTGTAAATCTATTAAAGCGTTTGAAGATTCCCGCGTTTAAAAGTATGAGGACCAACAGGAACTTGCAATCAAAACTTGTCCACTGAAAGGAAAAAATAAAACAAAAAACTTACTAAACCTTGCATTTCAATATTTGATATTGTATTAATTTTTAACGTCCTCAAATTCATTAGCATCATTTTAGAGCAGATAAAACAGCATGGGCCAGACATGCACGTTTCGAGTATTTAACCCTCATCAGTGATCCTCAATCTGACAATGTAATATGGCCAAAATCTGTGAAATGTATGTCCTAGATATACCGAAAGACGTAGCAAGATGGCTGGGATATGATGCTACAGGACCCAGGTTTTAGATATTTGAGACAATTTGTAGACAGAAATTTTCAAATGCGTTTCAAGAAACGACTAACTGAAATTGATCGAACTTGGCTATACATGTGCCCTCGGGGACTCCTGGTCCACCAGCAGTGACACTCACCAATTGGTACAAATGTCTAACGTCTTCAAATTCATTAGCATCATTTTGGAGCAGATAAATTTACAGCATGGACCAGACATGCACGTTTCGGGTATTTAACCCTCGTCAGTGATCCTCAAACTGAACAATGTAATATGGCCAAAATCTGTGAAATGTATATCATATAATTTCCATTGTCATTTTCAAGAAACGAAGATTCTGAAGGGCTGAGAAATTTTGTTGATACATCGATCAACACAATTTTTCACGGAAGTCTATTTATAGCACTTTTTTTAGAACCGGGGTTCCCTCAAACACGAATGAACTCGTTGCTGAAAAAACAATTTGTTGAGGTTTGCGTATCATTTCAAGGGTACCATTTCTTTTTCCACTTATTAAAAAAAATTAACAGTGCATGAATTTGCTAAAACTGGTCCTTTTTCCAAAGATATAGAGAGACGATCGTTCGCTGTTTGAATCATGGCGGCTGCCATAACTTGTTTTGGCAGACGTATCACTGCGAAAACCTCCGACTTACGAAATATAGTGTGGTGATTGATTGCTTTTAGATCCAAGAAAACAGTCTGTTTTCCATAATTAGATGATAATTAATAAATGATAAGAAATGAATCGTATATTTTTTCTGTTGATGCAGGTATCATCCGAAAAATTGGACTGAAAACTTTTGCATCAACGCGCTACGCGCATTGATGCAGTTTTCTGTCCTATTTTTCGGGTGATACCTGCATAAACAGAAAAAATATAAGATTCATTTCTTAAGTCCTAAATATACTGAAAGACGTAGCAAGATGGCTTGGATATGATGCTACAGGACCCATGTTTAAGATATTTGAGAAAATTTGTAAACAGAAATTTTCAAATGCGTTTGAAGAAACGACCAACCGAACTGACAGAATAAACTCTTCAAATTTTAAGCATCCATTTCATTGACATTCAGTTGGTTACTGTGTCTCATAAAGCAGTAAGTGTCTCATATGGCAGTAAGTGCTTTGAATATTTTCCCCTGACATTGTCGCAATAGCGCATTCTATACAGACATAGCATCAGACAGTGCATGCATTCATGTTCGTGTGCGAACATCGACGGCGGTTTCGGATAGCCAAACAGGGGATGCTTACTTCTCCCGGGCACCTGGTCCTCTAGCTTGCTAGAGGTCTGTCGATGCTCAATGTTGTGCTCTATTGTGAGTGCTGTTGAGATTTTCGTCAGGATCGTCTTTAACTCATATGGAACATAACACCTTCTAATAAATAGCAAGGTATCGCTGAAGCCGTAAAACGAATTATACGTAGGAGGGAAGTGATATTTCAGTAATTATGAAACGCAAAATATCAACGACTTTGGGTTCATGGAATTTGCCAAATGGAAAAACATATGTTTCTATCTGATAAAGATCGTGATGTAAAAGTTAAATTTCTAAATTAATATTTTTTAAATTGTGAATGTAAAAAATGGACAATGAAGATATCGTTAGGAATGTAACGATTTCGTCGTAATATGAGATACGTGTACTTTACACATCCTACCTTACGAAACTTGTGACTCGGTATTTTTACCTGGATGAAAAACAAATTCGTTTCTAAATTTCATGATAAAACGAAGATGTGAATTTGACAAGAGAAATTGTGTGAAGAGGTCCAATTTCACCTCACTGGATACAATGACAATCAATAATGAGCTTTATTGAGATTGTTGTAGTGGCATCATCTATCATTAAAACTTGACAACAAACAACGGGCGGTCATATGAATCCGTCTTACTTGAGTTATGTATAGCTACATTTTGCTTTCTGAAAGTTTCCTCCCATGCACGCATTTTTCTACGAACTGCGGTAATAAAATTACGCCTTTTTATTGAAAATCATGAATCCATAGGGGGTGTTTGAAATGATCTTGTCTTTTTGTTGACAGATTTTTCTGACAAGATATTTCATGACGCCTGGAACAATTTCACATTTCTTTTACTTTCTGAACATTGCTTTCTCCAAAGTCGGTTTATAAAACTTAAAACCGATAATATCCCCGTCAAAACTTTTACTGTATATGCATTTTCTTTCTCCTTTTCCTCATGATCTTGCATGAAATAACAATAATAATAGCGAAGCGAGCAAGCTTTAATAATACAGTAAATGTGTTCTTTATAGCGAAGCGAGCAAGCGAAGGGCCCGCTTTCTCTGGGCAAGCTTTAATGGTAACACATATATATGAAACAAGTGGAAAAGATACATACTGACCAATTTATTTTTCTTCAACCAAGATGGGCGCCGCCATTTTAGTCAGACTGAAAATTTTTTAACCTTTAGTTTCATATCCTATATGAAAATTTTTCAATCCTTAGTTTCGTATGCTATATGGATTTTTTTAATCCTTAGTTTCGTATCCTATATAAACACTGCAACGTGCATCGGCCCATGCGATTTTTACCGGAATTTTCATGCACCTCCTTCGCCTCGCTTCAAGGGCTTTGCCATAATTCATATTATATTTTCACTTCACTATCATTCGTTTGCCGCCTCCCAATAAAGGTGGGTTTTTGATTGCAAATGGAAAGTTAGGACTTAAGGTTCTTGCATTATTTCAATTGTTTTCAAAGTAAACATAAAGGGGAAAAAGATGTATTTTGCTCTGCATATACATGTATTACCTGATTAAAACTATAATGAAAGTTATCGAATACTTTGTAATGTATATTCATTATTTGGATTCCATCTATATCTGTCGCGAGCTTTACGTAAGAGACAATACTTGATGAAATGCGCATATTATAATATGAACCAAGGATTCAAAAATTTTCAGTGTCCTGTTGCAGACATCATAAGCTAACACTTTTCAACCATTTCACTACTTTTCATCCTAGCTTTATATTACACACTGTAAAAACCGAATCTACACTATATAGCTACAAAAATAGGGATTCATCTAGAAATATTTTCGTATAAAAACTGACTAAAATGGCGGCGCCCATCTTGGTTGAAGAAAAATTAATTGGTCAGTATGTATCTTTCCTTCCTTATTTTCGTTCATTTTTCCATTTGTTTCATATATATGTGTTACCATTAAAGCTTGCTCAGAGAAAACGGGCCCTTCGGGCCCGCTTGCTCCCTTTGCTATAAAGAACACATTTACTGTACATAAACGTGGTTATTTTTGCTAGGGGTGCGATTATAATAATAAGACGTTTCGCGTGGGGAAATATTCGCGATAGAAACGTCTTTGTAAGAATTCAGCAGGGTTATTTTCGTGTGGGGGAATATTAAGCGAGATCTATTGCTTCGCAAAATACACGAAAATTACCCCACGCGATAATTACCACGTTTACAGTATTACAGTCATCATATAAGTATCTCTGCTGGCAGATACTTAGTCCCCGAAATTATCGTTTCGCGTGGTACCACGGTATTGCGGCAACAAATTTGATAAATAAATCTAAAACTAAGGGGTATCTTCCTGATGACATAAGTAAACTTTGTTTTTAGCTGGTCCTTTGGAATAAATTAACTGTAATGTAATATTTTGCTCAAAATATGTTGATTTGGCGCTCCCTTTTTTTTTTTTTTTGCTGAAAATAAAAGAGACATCCCTCTTTATAAATCTCGTGTTTTATATTTCATTCATTTTGCTCTACATAATATAATACTATAAGAATTATGTTGTTTTAAAGAAAATTGATAAAACGCATTTGTTCATATCGCCTAAATAACGCGATTTCGATTTTTGTTTATTTCAACCGCGGAGGTTGAAAATATTCTTTTTATTGAAAATGAAATTTATTATAGTATTTTAAGTATTAATTTGAGAATGATTTAATATGATTTGAATTGTTAAACGTAAAAGACGCGATTGGATTGTATAAATCCCACGACGGTTCCAGTATAAAAACGTTCATATACCGAAACATAAATATACTAGAATACAGAAAAATCTACCAGTATATTGAATGATGACAGCATCCAAACTAAAACAGCACTCTCGTGTCGCTATTTCTCACATGAGTAAGCAGTTATTTATGTCTTATTCTCTCTTGAAATATTCTTCAATGATTTTGTAGTGAGAGTGTTCAAAAGTATTCTCTATCCATTGTTATCAGTTTTATTTCAGGCAAGACTTATCACAATTTATATTTCATATACTGGAAGCAGAATCGAACACTCTTCATTATCGACGGTAAGGCCTGGGTAAATATCAAACCACAACAGATAGAATACACTGGTCAAGATCATTTTCTCTGTCAACATCTCTGGGAAATGATCGTCTGTGAGATGAAAACCCAATCTGTTTTATTTCATGTCCATCAATCATCTGTTCATGGTAAAATGAATAGATCACTTTACGTTGGAATCAGATCCGTTCACATTGTTGATAAATACTCCCTTTGACAAGGCATTTAATTAGGTCTGACGATATTTGTTACGTATGTACGTTTGAAGTACAACTATATAGGAAACATAAAACATTTTGAATGTGGGGGTGACATTTTTTCTTGTTCTGATTAATATAGTTTCATAAATCTTCATGAAAAAGGTAAAAGAAAATGAACCCTATTCCATCTAGAAATAAGAAATTTATTTGATTTCACGCATCTTCATAGAAAATGAAAAGATGAATAACCTACATTGTTGTCACAAAGGTATCTCAATGAACAAAATAAGCCAACTTTTGCACACCAGTCACGCATGTTTTGGAAATGGGTTATATCTTTATGTGGCTTCGAGGTAAAAGGTGAATTACATAGGGAACAGTGTATACTGTACAAAAATAAACATTTTCTTTAAATTCCTTTTGTTTTCGCGTGAGGATACTCTCTTATGTATTTTTTCCAGAAACTTTTCGATTGTGGTTTTTGGGGTCTGGTTCTGGCTTTAGAATTTGACCCTCATTCACTGATGAAAAAAGCCAGATCTTTAGTAGCGCCACCTATAAGGAATCACAAAATATATCTTGGAGAGTAATCATGAAAATATTTGGCATTACTATTGACTATTATTTCATGAGATTCCACAGAGGTTTAAAAATATCATCAAGCCCTTGGTGGGTCATAGTACTCACATTTTGGCAAATCATGTCTATGTCAATATAAACAGCAAAGAAGTACCTAACAGTTATTCAGTCTCAAAGTCGAGAAGGCAAGGCCAAATCGTGATAATTCCCATCGGAATAATTTATTTCATCATATATAGATCAGATGCACAGTTGTTTTCCTAACGGAATACATCATATCCACGTAGTTAGACTATATTTAGGCAGTTTTCTTATCCGAGTTCATGATCATGCTACAGCACTAGGTCAGCACGTGTGGCTTGAATTCAGTTGAAGGAAATGACACAAAGACAAAATGTCGAATGGAAACAAATGAATTGAAAAAGGGAAAGTGGTTGGAATAGTATTGGTATATATGGTCTTGTAGCATCATATCCCATCCCTTCTGCTACGTCTTTTGGTACATTTTTGGACATAATAATTTTCATACTTTTTGGCCATATTACATTGTTTAGACTGAGGATCACTGACGAGGGTTTAGTACCCGAAACGTGCATGTCTGGTCCATGCTGTAAATTTATCAGGTTTTAAATGATGCTATTGAATTTAAAGACGTTTAGCATTCATCATGCCAACACGTTTACGCTTACTCTAGCATAGTCGATAATTTGGCTAAGATGCATGAAAGCTATGTCAACATGCAGATTATTTATGTCGACATTCAAATAATTTATGCAACTTTTAGATTATTTATGAGAAAATGACATCAACATGCAAAATGGTTGCCGTGTGTAGTGTGACCGTGTGTAGTGTGACGTTGAGAAAAAAAGTATCTGCATTTTGTCATAGTTGTCACATTGACCAAATATTTATCACATATAAAAGAAAAATATTCCTTGCTATTGTGACTTACCTATATTTTTAGTAGTATAGACAATTCAATTGAAATAAATAAGGTTTTCTGACGGTGTCGTAACAATTTGAGGGGTCCATCTATGATAACTTTCGTTTTTATGCTGGTTTCTGTGAAGGTTGCTGATTAAGATAATGTTGCCCTTCGTGTTTCTATGGTATAACGTCTGTTTGGTCTACTTTTTCTCATGTCGTGTGAGTATGTTCCGCTGTATTCAATGTTGCTAATCTCCTCAATCTTTTTATAATTGTGATCTTTTGTTTAAGATTTTTGGGTTCTGTGTTTGACATTCATTTACAGCCTTAATCAGGAAAGTATTTCTTGCCATAATATATGCAGACTGAACATTTGTTTATATTAAGAGCTTATTGAGTTGATCAAATAGTTATATTTTGCACTTTTCGATTTCGAACCCCTACCCCAAATCCATTTACATTCTCTTGATAGATACCTTGCCCTCTAGACTTTGAGACTGAATAGCTGATGTGTATATCTTTGTTGTTTACGCACATGTAGATGCTGATTTTGATGTTTTGACTGATCCAAAACTCTAAATGGTAAATAAAGTTTTTTTCCGTTTTTTTTTTTTGGTGGATTTTTTAAGAAGTAAACATATTCGAAAGGACGTCTTTGAAAAAATGGCTCTTTCCTTTATATTAACGCTTTTAGTACAGATCAAGTAGTCGGAATTTGATTCTCATATCTTAAATTCGGTAGACGTTCCATTGCAAGGTGTACATGAAATTAAGGATGCATTATTCTACTTTTTGAACACCATCTTGATTTTTATTATTATTTCATTATTTTTAAAAATATTAGATACTGATAAATGCGTGAAATTTATACGAGACTTTTCTTCCCATCAGAATTGGCTTCGTTGCAAAGTCTTCCATGAAATACTGTTCAGCGACACAAAAGCCGAAACTCGATTCATAAATCCTCAGTCGAAAGGCTTACGAGTTTTCGGAAAAAAGAACGAAACGGAACACTTCCGTATTATTATTTCTCACACGAAAAGAAAAATCGGACGAACAGACTGCTCCATAGAAACATGAAAAAACCTGATTTAGTGAACTATCTCCAGTGCAAGTGCAGAAGGCATTGTATATAGAATGCATTTTAGGTGGCGCTGTCAAAACGCACTAATCTTTTCATATACCACACGGACCATGTTACATAATGCAAGTATGGTATCCAAGTAGGTAGGACCAAAAGGAGAGGCCAAAGCCCATCCTAACTGTCTACAGTGTTACCGAAAGTTTCGCGCATTGGCCCCGGAACTACAAAAATAATTGTAATAAGCGCCACCTTGCATAAATTAGATAAAGAAATAGATGCACACTACAATTGATACATGCAATTCGATCGGTCCCAAAGCCTGACAAACATGATAATTTCTTGTGGAATCTGCCATTACAAATTAGAATAATTTGGAATAAATTCTTTGGAAATGGTTGAAATGTTTCTTTATCTAATCTAGAACTGTTAAAAGTCTAAATCATTTTGAACATAGATCAATGGCAGCTGGATCTGAATATATAAAAGTGCAGTTGATATTCGAAGCCTACACAAAGATGGGAGTCTGATTCCCTATGCTACACATAGATGGGAGTCTGATTCCCTAAGCTACACATTAAAATTCGAGGAACCACGACAAGCAAGACACTATATATTCTTGACCTTTATAGATGTTTAATTCGTCATTTCCTCCAACGCTGAATTTAAGCTTAGATTTTTTGTATTAAATTTGGAAATGTTCTCGGATCATAAATATATCCGAACGATCCTTCGTTGCTCTGAGAGATTTTTTGGCTTCATTAACTTGATTGAAATCGAGTAATGATGAAACGATGAGTATATCAAATGACGCATGAAAAAGGACAATGCTAAATATGTATGAATGACGCTTAAGTTGTCCGATAAAAATCAAAAACGTGTAACTTCCTCAAAGCTTGGGTGAAGTTGCTTCCAATTCAGTAAGAACAAGACACAAAAAAGGCATTTTCATCTGTTTTATAATATTCTAGTTGCTGATCCTACCAACTAATTGTTACTCAGCACTCAAAAGGTGTCAAATCAATGAGCTGGAACAATGATATTCATCATCTAGACACGAGATAAATAGTTTGAAATATCAGTAAACATCCGGCAACAAAGAACCGACTAAGAACTTGGAATCGCTCGATATTCTAACAATTACTGCCACTTTAATGTGTTATGCAAACTCTTTTGGTCTTTAATTACTCTGAACAAGAGGTCTTTATAGTACACACCCTTATCTTTTTTGATGATGAAACAAACATTCATTTTTAATGCAAGCAAAACAATGTCCTTTGCTACCTGTAAAAAGATTTTCATCAAGGGTCCATTATCAACCCAAAATAATTCAACATGTGCACAATTGATGTTGCTTTTTCACTATCTAAGATCAACACTTATGCATTAAGTTTGCAATGAGAAGAGCTATGCCTTCAGGGAAATATCCCTTAGTTTCAGAATGATTTATGATATATGGTGACATGTCAAAATTCTTTTATTTAAGCTCATTACATTTATAAAAAAGAGGTTTTTCTTTTATTCTTTCAAAGAATGTTGTTCTTAAACGGTATTTATTTCTACAGCATGCAAAAGGCCGAACAATTTAGATTAACAAGTTCCAGTCCTTAACCAAAACTTCAACATTTATTAGGGTCTATCATATGTTTATTTTTAAAATGAACACAGCCTTTGATGTAAATTCACTGGGAGGGTTTTGTCTTTCATAGTTTTCATCTGCTTTTTCAGCAACAGACTTTACCAATGTGTGAAGAACAGACGGTATGTACGGAGATATCTACTTTACCATCTATAGGTCATGAAGAAAACTACTTTAGTTGGATGTCCTGTAGTTGTCCCACTGGTCAGATTTGTCCATCCAAACCGGGAAAACAAACCCTAAGAATCGCCGATAAAAAATGGTGAGTCTCGTAAACACTGCTGATATTGACGAAATCCCAATCGAACACTCTATTACTTTTTCTGTTGTTAGTCATATGATCTAAATGAAACCCACTCCACAATCTATTAAACAAACGTTCATTATGGACTCTAAAAGTCCTAATCATTATCCATGGGAAATTTATCTCTGTCTTTTGTTTAGAAAGTTTCAATTTTTTATTCTAGGTAATTGAAATTATTTGTGCATCTCTGATGGAAAGCGCCGACTTGTTTTCCCTTAGCATTCCTAAATTAGGCATCTGATGATCATGCAAGGAAAATTTCATTCGACATTTATTAGATTTGAAAACAATGCTAAGCCACTTAAATGTGTTTTGTTGATTTAGATTAAATATTAATGACCTATCTTTCTTCATAATTTCGAAAACTTCCTTCTTGATACTGCTTCAGGTTATTTAGGATAAAACCATTGACTATATTACATTCCTGTTTCTAATTATTTTCTTTTCGTTTGTGTTTCCAAGTTTTTATTGCGCACTCACTTGATGCATTTTGGATAAAAAGCTCGAAAGCAATGTCGATGACGTATAATAACGTCAGAATAAAATGGGCAATTCTGCCAGAAGCATCGTTGTTTTGAGACAGTAATGACCGGTTCTAATTGATAATAAAAACTCTAACTTAAACTTAATTAAGACGCGCGGAATTGGCCGCTCTGTTAATAATCACGTTTTCTATCCAGGGGCAAAATTGAATGGATTCTATCAGAACGCGCAGTTCTCTGTATAGACTATACAGGGCAGCATGCTTTTCGTATGTCACGTTCCGATTGAATGGGCCAGAAATTTTCTTTCTACATCCCTATTGTTTCTTTCTTTGAAAATTAAGCAGACGCCTTCAAACTGTCTTTTCATGCCAGGACGGCAAAGAGTTTGCATGCCGCGAGATGAAATGCCTTTTCAATATATAATGATTAATTTTTGTTTGTGTTTTATAGAGCAGGGAGCGAGTCATTAAGATAAATACAGAAAATAAATAACATTTGATAGATGAAAAGCTTTGGAAAAGAATAATATTCAGCCGTCAATGTGTCTTATCTTAATCATATGATAAATATTCATGGGTTATAATAGCTGAATTCTTAATTGAAAATAAGGAAAGAAAACAGTTCCTGAAACAAAATTATTGCAAATTTCTTTCGACAATGAAAGTGCTTTTGATTATTGTTTTTCATCTCCTCCTTTCTTTCATCTTGCTAGCAAAATTTCATTGAAATTTTTCGAAAGTCAAGGTGATATCGAAGACATGCTCGGCCAATTCCGAATTAACTTTAAGTATTATCAACAAGCCGCAATAATTCTTTGGTGCCCTATTATTAAATATGCAAATAATCAAGTAGGTAGAGCAATGGGTGTTGCCAGCAAGCATGAGATGTTTAATCTCATCGTGTACATGCTATCATCTCCATTGGCGATTTACCTTTGCTACTTTGATATAGAAAATAATGAAATCAAACTAGGGCGCTTCCCTAAACTCTTTTTTCCCGTTTTGAATCATTTTTGCTTAAAAGGCACATTGATGAGGACTCATTGTTCTGAAATTGCGCCAGATTTATATATTTCTGTCTAGAAGACTACTGTAAGGCAGCAGAGTTGGACTTGGTTTTTCTTTCAGATGTTCATTGGTTCGTTGTTGGGTTTTTGTATTCTTTCTGCTTATTCGTTTCCTCGTGTAAGCTCTATGTCACACGATTTAAATCAGTTTAGAAACAAACGAATTAATGTTATCAACCTTTATTTCATCATAAGGTATGGGATGTGCCAACCAGTAGTAGATATACCTGAATGTGCACCTGGGGATCTTGCTGAGGAGATGTTTATTGGTGGAACTGGAATTCAACTCAACAAATACACAGAGGTAATTTTCAATTGGGCTCGCTCTCAATTTGCTTTCAAAATAGAACTATAAGGACGCTAAATATTCGGTGAACCATGAAACTGCGACTCTGGTTTCTGGATTGAATTCGTAGATATCAGTAGCTAAGTCGGGATGCTATCCGTCGCAATCTTAAGCAACCCGTAGTTGTCCGTACTATACTCGTATTAACCTGTCAATCCGTAGTGCTCAATCAAGTCGTAGTTTCATGGTTCGCCGAACAATTTTACGTCCCGACTCACCAAGTATATATATTTTTCGAAGTCATACCCAAAGTCGTGACTGGATCCATGAAAGTGTGAAGGGATTTAGCCTTGTTGAATCCGAGGCTATACCCAGCTATCTATAGAGAAGTCGTAGCAATAGGTTGAACAGTTTCATCATAGTTCCTGATTGTTGCGGATGAGCTACGCGTTGACACAACTCCACGACGGATTGCTACTTCTCCCCTAGGATTCCCATCGGCAATTTTGTCCGTAGCTGGCTCCTACGGGTTGCTTCGGATAGGTACGGGTTTCTTAGACTGACCACAGCCCACGGCGACTCGAGCATCGGGTTACTACTGATAGTTAAGGATGCGTTATTTACCACGATCTGTAGTTATCCGTGAGCAGATTCGTGAAAGTGTGAAAGGGGTGGGCTTTAGTTACTTATCACAATTACGTAACAACATTATTATGACGAGGATAGAATTTCCGGAACATAAAGGTCAAATGTACGAAACATGACGCTTATTCTTAATGAAATAGTCTCCCAAAGGAACAAGTGCGGAGACAACTCGTTTTATCTTTGTTATTTTTGTTCATGATACATGTACCAATGATTTTATATGTTTAAGTAGATACTGTATGCTCATTCTGGGCTACGTTATGAGCATTGTGGAAGATCAATTCCATCTCTTGAAGATTGCTTAACCCTGCTCTGTTTTCACATAGCAAATGTTCACCATCAATGACTTTTGTCTTTTTTCTAGATACACTGTCTTTGTCCAGAAAATGAGCTTTCAATAGGAGGCGAGCGAGACTTGTCAAAAGAGGCCCAGTCGAGCACAGTATGGGCACGTACCAGGAAAAATGATCCAAGAGCTGACACTGTGTATGAATTCATGTGTGCAGGTAACATGAAATGATACATATGTATTTTGATAATGTGACGTTTTGAATGGTAATAGCATTTTAAAAAGTTCTTAAAAAACATGATCTGTCTTTTTTCTACTCATTCATTAAACTTCTTTTTAGTAAAATACGATACAACCAGATTGATTTTATTTCCCTATGGACTTAAATTTGCTAGTGATTTTAACACGCGAATATTGTTTTCGAGAAAAATTGCGTTTGACAGTGCATTGGCATATTAGTTGTAGATTGTTCTCATTATGCATTATGATATTTCTCATATGTTTGTAATTTTGGAATCGAGAGAGATATTCAGTGGAATAAAAAAGAGAAAAGAATACAATTCTATAGCAAACGAGAAACATTTCAAAGAAGAAAACAAAATTTTAGATTGAAAGATGAAAGCACTACGTACTTCCTTAATAATTCATTCCGTTATTTATTTTTATCCTGGACAAAATGTGAATTATTGGAAAAGATGATTATGTTTTATATTCATTTCCAGATTTTATGATATTTGATCTAAGTCAGTGAAATTGCAAATATAATCAAATATTGATTTAAAAGAAATTCGTACAAAAGTAATTGTTCACTTCATTGTTACATCGCTGGTATAAAGTATAGTCATAAGGCTATAACTTCATGTTTCTTCCTCAAGAAGAATCCAAATTGTCAATATTAAAATATATGTTCTATAGTACCAATTTTATTGTACTAGACACGTGTTTCGGATATTGAATCCTCGCCAGTAGTACTTCATGTCAAACAGTTTAAATAAAGCCAAAGTGAATTTTCCTGGCCCCATCTACAATACAGACTTTTAATTTCCTTTTGACAAAATGAGCGGTTCCAAATTTCATGTAGGGTTTATTCAGAAGCGTATTGAAAGGTATGGAAAAGTTGGAGGGTAGGCGCAATGAGCTTAATTCTAAACATAACTGAAAAACTATGCCTAAACACCAGCTAAACACAGAGCTATGCAATGAGGGAGATACCCCTTACTTTTAGAAATTTACTTCTAAAGCATATAATATCATGAGCGTTTGCTCATAGATATATTGAATATGTCCCTATCAAATATTTAGAAATAGCTTATTTATTTAACTCTTAGATAAAGCCCTGATATTTTCTATCTCTAGATTTCTTGGCCGATTCTTCAGCAATCAGTATCATTATTAAGATTTTATAAATGAATTTCGAAGAAAATTCTTAGACGAACAAATTAACTTAGAATTGTGTCTTTTTCTAGTCACACTCTAGTAATAAATATCATCCCTTTAATGTAAGGGAATTACTTTGTGAGCTACTTGTAAGTTACTTGTTCAGGGTTATATCACACAACGGCTGAAATCATCTTTGAGGAAGTTCTTCTGTCGCTATGGGAATATAATAAAATAATATCACATCCCCCTTTCCATTTTGGATTGCGATTGAATGGCTGTCATCATCACCAAACAATAAATATTTACCTGATATGAACATCAATATACAGAACAGAGAGCTGTTGCGACGGGTATTTCATGCAATCAGGAGATGCTGACTCTCCCCGGGCACCTGGTCTAACTTCGGAATGTTAAGCATTCCGAGGTTCGCAACCGTTCCAATGGATATTCTTATGATCTTGCCTTTTCTTCTCGGCTTTGAGACTGAATAACTTTGGAGATCCCCTCCTTTCTCTGATAGGTACTTCTCTAATGTTTATTTGCTATCGTAATTTGATGATTAAGTTATCCTTCTATCTATGTGCGTAATTTTTATCGTTTAAAATTAGTGGGAGGAGTGACAAGATGATAACAATTAATAATGTTTTAATCTTTGAAGGAGATTGGGATTACAACAAGATGAAGAGAGGTGGGAGATACAGAGGTAGAGGACGAGGAAGCTTCAGAAAGTTCTATTTCTATAAATAGACGGGAAATAGTAACAACAGATTTAAGTTTCTGATTCAATTGTTTTGCATTCAACAATAATACAAAGTGAAATAAGCAGTGTCTTCATTCTTTATTTGATAAGTATTTGATAAGGACAATATTTTCTATAGATTTTCTTCATTCTTGTTATTTCCTTATTACATTTGTTTAATCATGTTCTTTTATGTCTATTCCCTGTACATATGTCACTGAAATTGTTAAGGTTCACTTGCAAATATTAAATTGAATATATTTCAATTGATATTATTGCTGTTTTTAAAGTTTATTTCATTGACATGATATTTCATTGACATGATATAAACCATTTCATGGTATCATACATCTCATTTTATGATATCACACATCTCAGTGTTTAACAATCTAACATACATAAAAAGAAAAGGAAGATACTAAGTAATAATAATCAGTCACGCAATGTATGGATATATACACATATTCATCTGTGTGAAGCGTTGGCCTCTGCGTTTTGCTATCTTGTTTGTGTGGTCATCTTACAGTGAAGAGGTTATTTACACTAAAATTGTGAGTTCTTCGAGACTTTTTGGAAACAGGAAAAGTGTGAGGGTTGTGCGCACGTATTTCGGATTGCTACTAAAGTAACTGCTGGCCGTCCTAAGTCGGCACCAATTGCCCATTGGTCTCGTTTGTTTATGTGTGGTCGTTCGTTTTCAAATTGGTGTTTTGATGTCATGTTTGCTGTCCCTTGTCCCTTTCGTGTCTCTTGCTGTGTATGTCTTCTCTGTGTTTCTACTTGGGGTGTTATGGTGTTTTGCTGTTGGTGCTGCAACCGGGTCTGGTCGGAGATCCCATTCTTTATTTACTGTAATGACAAATATATATAAACGGACAGAATTGAACACATATTTGATATTTTCAATAAAAAGACTTATTTTCCATGATGAAATAGAGATGTATACACTATTTGAATTGCTTTGAAGCGAATAAAATGAAATAGATGTCAATTATTCAACATGCAATGCATATTTTAAGACAAAACATGAGGATATCCAACAAGACTCCGTTGCTACACCCGCAGCAAAACATCCAAACACTGGGAAAACATGGAGCAGACAATGCACAAAAAGAGATGCAAAAAGAACATGGAAAACATTAAATCGTAAACATACCAACATTAACAGCAAGGAAACAAGACCAATTTTCGCAAAAGGCAAATTAAGACGAACAGTAATGAACCTTAAACATCAAATAATCTAACTTTTACTTGACAAAAGTATCATTTTGCCAATTGAAGGAAATGATTGGCTAACACTCTGCCAAAGGGATTTAACCTTTAATCCTACAATTTTTCTGATTTCGAATAATTGCTCAACATTAATATGTAAACCAGACATTTGGTATTGACGCTTATTACTCAGACATACAAACCGTAAAACAAAGTTTGACATGGTACATCGTATCGATCATATCCATTTGATTTTTCAACACGTCGTTGAACAACCAGTCTCCATCAACAGTTGAAGGACAGATTACATAAATCACTTGTAACCCTTATTGTCAAAGAAGGGAAGGAATCTAATATCATATGGTATCTAAAATCCACTTTGTGCAAGAGAAAGCAGATTTGAAAAAGGAATACAAAGAAGAAGAGGTAATAATTTTTTTGATTTTTTAAAGTAGCATGTTTGGGATAACCCTATAAGCTAAATACAGAAATCTATAAAGAGTCAAGAGATGCATGTTAAACATCTTCAAAGTCAATAGCATCATTAAAGAACAGATCGAATTGCAGCATGGACCAGACATGCACGTTTCGGGTACTTAACCCCTCGTCAGTGATCCTCAATCTAAACAATAGATTGTGAAAATTTTAATGTCCAGAAATTTACCGAAAGACGTAGTATGGTTGGCGGGATATGATGTTACAGGACCCACGTTTTAGAAATTTCAAGATTTTTTGATAATAGAAAATTTCGATTGCGTTGAAGAGATCAACGACAAACCGAAGTTGATCGAACTCGGCGACTCCTGGTCCACCAGCAGTGACACTCACCAAGTGCTTCAAACGTTAAACGTCTTCAAATTCAATAGCATCATTTAAGAACCGACAGATCAATCTGCAGCATGGACCAGACATACACTTTTCAAGTACTTAACCCTCGTTAGTGATCCCCATCCTAACAATATATGATGGTATTAAATTTTGCAGAAAATAAATTCAAACATCAAAAATCAGAAACACAAATCAAAATCAGTAGGCATACAAATTTCAAGTCGAATAGGCAAGGTAAATTTCATCAGAGCGGTTGCGAACCTCGGAATGAATAACGCCCCGAAGTGAGACCAGGTGCCCGAGGAGAGTCACCCGTCGCAACAACTACCAAACAGGTGGAGACAAACTCTAGCATATCTGATAAGTTGAGCTATGTAAATGATTGCTGTCTTGGGATATATTTCGTCGTCAATTCACCATGTTGCATCCCGAATAATCTTTTTGTCATGCACCTTTGTCTGAATATATCCGTTTACAAGTTTCATATCGGAAAAAAAGAATTGTATAGCCAAGACTTTTCAGTTCATGTCAATACTTTTGAAGATTTTGTGCAATTTTCTTTCATGCGTTTCATGTATGAAAATAAATTAGAACCCAAAGGAATTCCAACAAATGTTGAGAGTTTCATGACGGACCCTGAAGAAGCCTCTCTTGAGAAGACAGGGCACCGACAACATGTCCCTTCTGAATGTCGGTCGGACTACTCGGGTAATAGCATGCCTGAGCTCGCTATAGACGACAGAGCATGGACTGTATATCGTACGTCCTTTGTTTTTATATCCATTTATATGTTGTTTGAGTTCCTATTCCTAATCCGGATAACTACACCATTTGCTACCGGCGTGGCAGATTACCGTCTTAAGTCGGTACCGATTACCTTTGGTCTCGTTTCTTTATGTGTAGTCTTTTGTGCTTAATGTTTCTATGTCTTATTTTATGTTCCTCGTATCGTTTACAACTTTTTGCTGTGCTCCGGGTGCTGCGACAGGGTCCGGTTGGAGATCCCATTCTTCTTGAGTTGGCAAAGCCAACTCTCATTGCTATGACTTTCAACTTTGCACTTGATAACCCTGCACGGACCAAACAACGCACAATGTTACTGGCGCAGTAAGAAATAGGACCACTACGATTTGACAAAAGAACGTATTAGACGACAGACATTTAAGTTCAAGTTGTCGATAATGGGTTAAATGCATTATGAGAATGCAAAAAAAAATGCTACAAGGAACGATGCTACAGGAATAGCGATCACTTGTTGATGTCAGTGCATTAAAATATGGCGCATCTTTTTCTTTGTACTTCCCTCCTCTGTATAAGGAGCACCCTATTTTTCGATAGATATGTAAAAGTATTGTATTTAGGATAAAAAAGATCTTAGATTTTAAAAAATTTTGTGGATGTGTAGAAGACTAAAGACAAGTAAATAAATCAATCAATTAATCAATAATATTTATTTAAAGTCAGACATAATTTATAACAATCAACATTAGCTCTGATGAGCTATTTACCAACTAGGAAAAAAGGTTTTTCAGTTTGGTACTTAATAAACCTAAGATGTTGGTTTTAACTTTGTCAAGAAGATTCAAAAGCAAAGTGATGGGACAGTATACTTCATACATACAACCATAACAATTGCAACAAATTTGACATGATCATATTGACCTTGAACTCTGACCTCAAAAGCAGTTATTTGGTTAAGAAGTTCTATCAATTTGTATATTTATATATTTCCAGACTTTTTGTTTTTTAATTTGAGATAACTCTTGAATTGTGAGAATCACTCATTCAAGCATTTGAGGCATAGATTTGGAGTTTGATTTGTGCCAGTTTTATACTTGTCTTCTGTATGTTCGTCTCAATGTTACTTTTTGCCAACTCGCAGGACTTTCAGTCCTTTGATTTTTTTCTTTCGACACGAAAATTGTCTTTAAGGATTGGCAGAAAACAATTGTAGGATTTGTATAGACAACGAACATAAGAAAATTATTAAACAAAGTACAACACGATGTTTTGTGCATAACTCTCCAACTAACCAGAGGTCTTACGAATCGCACAGCTGTTGACAAGATTAGAACTGCGCCCAAAATTAATTCCCGCCGTAACTTGGTAATTGTGCAATGCTTGAAAAACTGTAGATGGGTTTAGTACTTTGCTCCATGTTATCAAATACCACCCTCTGGAAAATTACAGTGTCAAATGACAACATTGGCTACAGGTGTTTCAAACACGAGGGATTGGCTAATAACGGTCACGTGAAGACGTGGTATATCTTATACCAGGTTCCTAGCCTTTTATACCAGACCCCGTGTGACGCCACAGTGTTATCCTTCATGTTGGCGCCGTAGCGTAAACAGACAATGACGTCCAATCTCTCTATGAAAATTATCGAAATAGGTCATCGGTGGTAAATTCGTTACCTTGACATGGTACGGGATAACACCAGGTCACTAGGTTTTATACCGGACTCGGCTTCGCCTCGCCCTGTATAAAACCTAGTGACCTGATATCACCCCGTACCAAGTCACCAGATGACTAGGTAACTTATTATACCGCAATCTGGAAAATAACATGTCAAATGACAACCCGAATACACAGAGATCTTACGAAACGCACAGCTGTTGACAAGATTTGAACTGCGCCCAAAATGAATTCCGTCGTCACTTGGTAATTGTGCAATGCTTGAAAAACTGTAGATGGGTTTTGATGGGTCTTGAAATTTCTATAACGTGGGTCCTGTAGCATCATATCCCATCAATTCTGCTACGTCATTTAGTAAATTTTTGGACATAATAATTTTCATATATTTTGACCGTATTACATTGTTTAGACTGAGGATCACTGACGAGGGTTTAGTACCCGAAACGTGCATGTCTGGTCCATGCTGTAAATTTATCAGGTTTTAAATGATGCTATTGAATTTAAAGACGTTTAACATTTGAACTACTTGGTGAGTGTCACTGCTGGTGGACCTAGAGTCCCCGAGGGCGCATGTAGCCAAGTTCGATCAACTTCGGTTGATCGTCTGTCTCTTCAACGCATTTGAAATTTTCTGTTAAAGAATTTCTTGAAATTTCTATAACCTGGGTCATGTAGCATCCTATCCCACCCATTCTGCTACGTCATTTGGTAAATTTTTGGACATAATAATTTTCATACATTTTGACCGTATTACATTGTTTAGACTGAGGATCACTGACGAGGGTTTAGTACCCGAAACGTGCATGTCTGGTCCATGCTGTAAATTTATCAGGTTTTAAATGATGCTATTGAATTTAAAGACGTTTAACATTAGTACTTTGTTCCATGTTCTTTTTCATGCGCACGGGATCATATTTGCGATAGAGAAGTCGAATGACTGTTTTCGTTTTTTTTTTACAATTCCGATCAAAATTTGGTATGTAGGCTTAAATTGGTGTAACAAGTCAAAAATTTGTTAAGCTTAATATTACGCTTACTATATTGGGTCAATTTGCTGGACATTTTCCATGTCTTTGTAATGGTTAATCTTAAAGGTATATTAAAGAACAAAGGAGGGGATCTCCAACAACACCAGGCTGCAGCACCCACAGCAAAAAACCAAATCACCCAATGCAAAAACACAAAGCAGACAAGTGCAGAAAGAGACGCATTAGGGACAAGGAACGTCAACGCACAACACAGAAACATCAAACACAAAGGACTACACATAAACCAACGAGACCAATGGGCAACCGGTGCCGACATAGGACGGCCATCCCACGGAAATAGCAGAAGGTGTGGTTATCCTGGATTACGTGCGCACAACCCTCCCACTTTTCCGATTACCCAGAGGTCTCGAAGAACGTATAATTGTGGTGTAAAACAAACTCCTCACTGTCAGATGACCACACACAAACAAGACCGCAAAACACAGGGGCCCAAGAAACACAGATGAATATGTAAATGGATATCAAAAGAGGGCGTACGTAATACAGTCCATGCTCTGCCGGCTGTAGCGAGCTCATGTATGTTATCACCCGAGGAGTCCGACTGACATTCAGACTGAAGATTGGTCAAGTACCAAGCCTAGTGTCCGTCTAATGACATAAGGACCATATCCACGGTATAAAAGACGTATATATAAAGCATGTATCAGTACATGCTTTAGCATACCGGGTGAGCTATGAAATATAGATACCATAGGACGGTAATCTAGGAACATCACCGTCAAGCCAGGGGAAATTTACAATGTTAAACCCAAAATCATCTCTTTTGTCATACACACTTGTATGGATCTCTCCATTAACAATTTTGATATTTATGTCCAAAAATTGTGTTTCTGTTTTTGAAACGTTTGTCTTGTTTAGAATCAATTTTTGTGGATAAATAACATTTTTCTACTTTTCAAAAACAGGATTTTCGATAGTAAGAATAAAATCAAATTCAAGGAATTGTGGTCCCCCGCTTTTGGGTGCTTGTCTTTTAAGAAATGCTTACAGACCCCCATTCTTATATTTTCATAATATATCTCATATATGATCAAAATTCTAAATATGAAAGATTAAACTCAAAGAAAAGGTCAAAGTGTCCAAAGTTTTGTTTTGTTACCAAGGGACAGGGCTAATGAAAAGGTATGCACATTTGAAATATGAAAGTCATCATTTAAATAACCATCCAAAACTTATGGTCGAGGTTGAAGTTTTTAAATGTGGGTCAACCTCCAAAGTCGCGGTCACAAGGTCAGAATGTTGTTACCAACAGCAAGGACTTGTCACCAGGAATACACATGTGAAATGTGAAAGCCCTATCACTTTCCATTCAAAATTTATGGTCAAGGTTAAAGTTTTTGAAAAGTAGGTCGAACTCAAAGATCAAGGTCACAAGGTCATAAATTTTGGTATTCATGGAAAGATCTTTTCACTAGGTATACACATGTGAAATATGAAAGCCCTATCACTTTCCATTGAAAAGTTATGGACGAGATTAAAGTTTTTGAAAAGTAGGTCAAAGTCCAATGTCAAGGTCACAAGGTAAAAAATTTGGTATCCATGGAAAGGTTTTGTCACAAGGAATACACATGTGTAATATAAAAGCCCTGTCACTTGCCATTGAAAAGTTATGGTCAAGGTTAAAGTTCTTAATAAGTAGGTCAAAGTCCAAGGTCAAGGTCCCAAGGTAAGAAAAATTTGGTTTCCATGGAAAGGTCTTGTCACAAGGAATAAAAGGTTGACAGTAAGTGTTTTGAATATTTTTCCTTGACATTGCCGCCATAGCACTTTCTATATAGACGTGGCCTCAGACAGTGTATTATTTTATATATTCTTTTCATTTTCGTGCGTGAACATCGACGGCGGGTGCGGCTAGCCAACAGGGGATGCTTACTTCTCCCGGGCACCTGGTCCCACCTCTAGCTTGCTAGGGGTCCGTCGATGCTCAGTTTGGTGCTCTATTGTTAGTGCTGTTGAGATTATCGTAAGGATCTTCTTTAACTCATTTGTCACAAGAAATACACATGTGAAATATGAAAGCCCTACAACTTGCCATTAAACAGTTATAGGCAAGGTTACAGTTTTTGAAAAGTAGGTCAAACTCCAAGGTCAAGGTCAAAAATTTTGGTATCCATGGAAAGGTCTTGTCACAAGGAATACACGTGTGAAATATGAAAGTCCTATCATTTGCCATTAAAAAGTTATGGACAAGGTTAAAGTTTTTGAAAATTAGGTCAAACTCCAAGGTCAAGGTCACAAACATTTTGGTATCCATGGAAAGGTCTTGTCACAAGGAATACACATGTGCAATATGAAAGCCCTATCACTTGCCATTGAAAAGTTATGGACAAGGTCAAAGTTTTTGAAAAGTAGGTCAACCTCCAAGGTCAAGGTCACAAGGTGAAAATGTTTGGTATCCATGGAAAGATCTTGTCACAAGAAATACACATGTGAAATATGAAAGCCCATCACTTGCCATTGAAAAGTAATTGACAAGGTTAAAGTTTTGCTGACTGAAAACAGACGGACAGACGGACGGACAGACAGAGAGACGGGACGGTTTTAATGTCCCCGTGCTTTCGCGAAAGCGGGGGACAATCATCCAGGTACCTAGAAGTGCCAATGAAACATTTCACATCATCATTTTTTCTTTGCTTTTGAAGATTTTGGATAAATTCCTTTTCATACGTGTATAAAAATAAATCCGCAACAAGAGGCCACAATTAGTACCCATAGGAATCCCTACAACCTGCATGGAGAGTTTCTCACCAAATCTTACATAAATATTGTCCAAAAGGAAGGACAATGCAATACATAGGTCACCACATGTCCATGATTTGTATGATTTGTATTCCGTGGCGGAAAAGAAACCCTTCGATTCAGATGTACAAATATAAGTTTTCCCCTCTCGATCAAAACACCATTTAATGAGTTTGGACAGTCGTATGAAGATATCGTATTGCTTCAAAATTTCTTGATTTCATTTTGTCAATCACATCCCCTGAATTTTTTATAGATCAAAAGAAGTTTACACCATTCCTGTTTATGAGTTTCACAGTATTTTGCCACGTGTTCCTTTATAGACGTGAGTGCTGACGTCAGATTTCTAGACAAAATTGTAGTTGAGCAGTTGCTAGAATTAGCAATGTATCGAAACTTTTATCAATGAAACATGAAATATATTTTTTTTTGCTATTTCGGATACTAGCCATTTCACCGATAAATATCATCGAAATTAAAGGAGTTTAACATCTTAGCACCATCCCTTAAATGCTATTTTGAACATAGATTTTATTTGGATATGCTACTGAATCGACCCTACAGGAAATTTGGAGCCGCGCGCTCTCTGAAATGTAAATGTAAAAATCTAACTTCAAAAAATTAAAGAGGGCGCTACCGAAACTATTCATGGTGGCGCCGCTGAAAGCATCACTGATGAGAATTTAATATTCGAAACACGTGTCTGGTGCATGTAAATTGATTTGGAATTTTCTTCAAGAAGGTAGAGAGTTGGAACCCTTCGACATTATTTTAAGGAGACTTGTGAAGTTTTGTTATACAGTATATTGTAGGGAGATCCATTTTAGAAATAGGGATGTTAAAAGAAGAAATTTCACTGTTATGTTTGTTCAAAATATTCGGAACACTTTCATTGCTTTCGATATAAGTATTTGTGGAGGAAAGTTCCGAAACTTAAGTTGATATGTAGTAGCGTTTTCAAATAATTATAGTGTTGTTGACTGCTTTGTCTGCAGGCGCGAAGACATATTTTTCATGTAAATTACGTAACTTAGATTTTAAATATCTTTCAGATTTAGAACTTGGATTTTCAAAAAGATGAGGATTTTTGTGTTTTGTATCTATTCGAATATCAGTAATATCCAAAATGAGGTTTTTTTTCAGTCTTTCAGAGCATGCGATTCGACTCCTTCCGATTTACACCATCGTTTGGTATAGTTATCTAAAGCTTCCTTTAGCACTTCGCGACATTTAATAAAATCCATCTTGGATGGGATTTTATACTTAGGTCCTTTTTTGAGAAGACCACGGAACTACCTGTCTTTGATAATTGAAAAGTCACCTGTAATAATATGACCAGCTGGTTTATATAGATATTCAGACGTTGCACATGCTCAAGAAGCAGGACATGATTCAAGTATTCTAGGATCTGATGTAACTTTGTTGTAGTTAACAACGAAATTTCGAATAGGTCTCTTATATTTGTAACAAATAAGAGGAGGTTCTAAATTTTCAAAATATTGAGGAATGGCACTTTGTACGCGATGATCCCGAAAAATATATGGGATGTTCAGAAGATCAAAACCTTTGTTAATAAACGGAATTTTTATGAATCTTCTTTTAGAGGAGGTGTTTTTAACCAAAGGATATAGTTTATTTTGTGCGAACGCAATAATGATGTTTAGCCTGAATCAATCATTGTTTCTTAAGAATGCAACCAGTGCTTCATCCAAGATAGAATTTAATTGAACTGCTGGAACTGAAGAGAGAGCATGTAGCATTTAATGTCTGCCGCCGTTGCATGCAATGATCAGAAGATTTTTCAGGGAACGATGTACTCTAGCTCTTTTTCTGAGTTTTTTTGTTGTTTTTTTTTTGTTGTTTTTTGTTTTTGTTTTGTTTTTGTTTTTGTTTTTGTTTTTTTTTTTGCCTTTTACCGTGAGACCTATGCTTCCGTTTAGTGTTAGGGCGGATTGAAAAGACATTAATATTTGACGAGGTCGAAGAAATGTTTCCTTGTCCATAAATTTGATCGATCGTTTAGATCAAGGGGGTACGCAGTTTGCAGTTTGGTTATCCAGGCAAGTTCAGCTTGTAAGCGGCGTTTTTTTTTCGGACCAATATAGGCAATACAGGCAATTCGGACCAATACAGAGTAAACGTCTTCAAATTGAATAGCATCATTTAAGAACAGATAAATTGGCAACGTGGACCAGACATGCAACAGAGTATATTACTTTGGGTATTTCACAACCTGCATTTTATGGTGACATTGTTAACAAGATAAGAAGGATCAAAGATAGACAACATCATTATCGAAAATGCGTCAGAATCATTAAACGCCTTTTATACCGTGGGTATGATCCTAATGTCACCAGACGGACACTAGGCTTGGTACTTGACCAATCTACAGTCTTGTACAAGCGCATTTTTAAAATTTGCACTCTGACTGACTGTGACGAGGGACTCCATGACGGGCCCTGTCCAAACCTCTTTATAGAAGACAGGGCCCCGACCACCTGTCCTCTCTGAATGTCAGTCGGACTCCTCGGGTGATAACATACATGAGCTCGCGGCGGCAGAGCACGGATTGTATTACGTACGCCCTCATTTTATATCCATTTACATATTCATCTGTGTTGCTTGGGCCCCTGCGTTTTGCGGTCTTGTTTGTGTGTGGTCATCTGACAGTGAGGAGGTTAGCTGTTTTACACCACAATTGTACGTTCTTCGAGACCTCTGGGTAATCGGAAAAGTGGGAGGGTTGTGCGCACGTAATCCAGGATAACCATACCTTCTGTTATTACCGTGGCAGATGTCCGTCCTAAGTCGGCACCGGTTGCCCATTGGTCTCGTTGGTTTATGTGCAGTCCTTTGTGTTTGATGTTTCTGTGTTGTGCGTTGACGTTCCTTGTCCCTTACGCGTCTCTTTCTGTGCTTGTCTGTTTTGTGTTTTTGCATTGGGTGATTTGGGTTTTTGTTGTGGGTGCTACAACATGGTGTTGTTGGAAATCTCCTCCTTTGTTTTTTATTTCAGTTTTACTTTGATTTTTAAGTTTAAGATATCATCAAGATGACTTGATATGTCATTGAAACATTTTGAAATCGAAATCTGGAAGTTTTTCATTCTTTTTTCGTAGGTATATGAAAAAAAAATCGCAACAAGAGGAGCACAATTATTACTTTCTAGCAATACCAACAAATTGCTTGTAGAGATTGTTGAAAAGTTGTTCAATAATGTTGTGTGAAATGAAGGACAAGGGCATGTACAATTTGGACAATAGTCATTTAACTATTTCAATAAATGAAAAGCATGACGACTTCAACTCCAAAAATACAAGTTTTCCTCTCGTACCTTCGCTAAAAAAGCATCCTTTCAAATTTAGCAAGAAGAAATTTAGATAAGCAATTATAAATAACTTGAACCTTGAAATCGTTTCACGTTTATAGTTTTGCGTTTTGAAACTACGTAGACTAAAGGGAATCAAAGACTCTTAATTTGGGATTTTCGGGCAATTGCATCAGATAATAGCATCATATTCTCTGTGTTTAAGGTCGTCTATCAGAGATAAGTGGCGCCATCTAAATATATCATTCGATAATTAACTGCCTCTTTAAGTGACTTGTGAGGTAATATCGTGCAATCGTGTTTAACATTTCTAATAGATAAATATATCTGGTCGAAGTTCGAAAACAAAACGAAATCAACAAGATAGAAATTAAAAATGCTGAAGTTTGTTTTAAAAACGTACTTCAACTTGATTATAACGGTGAGCTCCAGTAGCCCGACCAACTTTATAAAAGAATCATAACCAGTCACTTTTGGATGTGTGTGCAGAGTACTGTACATTTCTTCTGATTCATCAACTTCCTGGGAATTTTATTTATGACGTTTGTATACGCTGACTACATTTACAAACTTTTGCTATGTACCAAGGCGTGCTATCGTCGGATACTTCTTCCAGTATCTTCTCAAGCACTTCTTACTAACAATGACTTACTATACCGCAAAGAAAAAAGTCGGACTTACCAGTACCAATGACAAATATGGATAATGACCATATCCCTGCATACAGCACAAAATCGATAAATCAGCCGAAGGCATACAAAATCGGGATTAAACAAGAACCAAAGCAAACAAACAAAAACCTCCACCATATGAAAAGAAGTGAGCTCCCGATATGGGAGTGAGACCAGGTGCCAAGGAAGAGTAAGCATCTCCTGCTTGCGTGCGACACCCGCTGCTTCAATTCGGTAGAACTGTCACATCCGGTTACTTCCATTTCGGAAGACATAGAGTACAATCTTTGGTTGGATGGTTCAAATGGTCTATGACAGAATTCCGTGTTTTCAATTTTATAGGCCTACGTTCGATTTGTGCAGGTATATGACGTAAAAGCATTGTGACGTCATTAAATTCCTTTGAAAACGTCATATATGTGACACTGTTTCCCTGAATTTCACGCTTGTTTCCATAGAATTTGATGACGTCACAATGCGTTGACGTCAGATACCTGCACAAATGGGAAGTAACTCTGTATTTCGAAAAGACCGAATACCATCCACCATTCTGGAGAGTGGGACATTATAGTACATGACGAGTTCCCCATCCTCAAAAAAGACAGCTAGGGCTCTGTACCCGATTTCACAATACTTCTTACAAATTTGATATTTTTCCAAGGTTTGCTTCGGCTAAAGGAGATCAATGTACGTAGTGTTGTGACCATATCTTGTATATGTATAATTGATACAGAAAAGAATGGAATATATGAAAGAACCTTTAGAATAGCTAGATTCTGCAAGTTTTGGTCATTTGATATATTTTCGGTCAAATCATTTTTATTTTCTACTCTTTATACAACAATTGCTCAATTTTCTACTCTTTATTCTAAATTGTAAGAAAGAACCTCTCAGGTCATTAAAAATGCCTTGACCAGCAAAAGGGCATTGCAAAAGGGCAAAGGGCAAAGTTGCTGTTTACAGTAAAATATATTTTGTGTGGGAAAAGTCTGATTCTAACAATAAAGCACAGCAGAAAATAAACAAGATTGTGGATTTTGGAGGAATGTTCTTTCAGTAAATCGTGGGAATTCCCACAGGACCCCTTTGTGATTTTTTCTATATGTTTCTATACTCATATGAAGACTAGTTTGTTTAGTCCTTGCTCTCTCAAGGAAAGAAGCACATGCAGATACATGTATATTGATGACGTGCTCTCAATACATTATCTAAAATTTGCTGATTTCCCTAGCACAATCTATTTGTGCGAATTAGAGGTAAAAGAGACCACTGAACGTATTAACTCTACTTCATGTTCAGATCTCATGTTACCTTTTGACGACTATGGTCATCTTTATACTTCAATACATGACAAACGTGACGACTTCAACTTCAAATTACGAATTCCCCTTTTCTTAATGACAACTTCCATCGTCCCCTGCCTATGGTGTTCATATGCTAATCCAGAGCAGGATTTTGTTCTGAGTGCAAGTTAAGTAGACTAACAAGAAAAGCCCTGCTGAACCACATGTACAGGTTCATTTGTTGGCGACAGACTTTGTCACTGCAAAAAAAAATTTGGTCGATATATTGAGTACTGTTATGTTTGACAGGCTTAAAAAATCACTTGAATTGCGTCCTAAGTTACATTGTAAGTATTTATTTACATTTAAGTATTATTTCAAGTAGTGCCATCTACAACGAATTTCTTTTATAAATACAATAGATATATTATTGAGTGTAATGTCTTAATACAACTTTATTTTAAAAGAAAAACATTATCCAGATTGATTTCACACAGTCAGAATATATTTTGGTATTTCTTTATTCTAGTTTCGATCCAATGGTCATTATACGGTCCACAGCCTTCCTTTTTTTCAGATTAATACTGAGCATGCATGCATTGAATGTATGATGCCACCTATTATAAAGTTCTTACACTGACATTTGTGGCTATTGTTCACGACAAATATTGACAAGAACCATATCCCAATAAAGAGAACAAAATGGAAAATTCTAAAATCATTAACCGAAGGACATACAAAATTATGATAAAATTGGAACCAGAGCAAATAAACAAAGAGTTCTACCGGATGAACAGAAGGGAACTCCAAATAAGGGAGTGAGACCAGGTGTCCAGGAAGTCAGCATCCAATGCTTGGATGCAATATCCGTCGCTTCAATTCGGCAGACATGTCACATCCGTTTACTTCAACTAAGGAATATACAAGTATGTTCTGTGGTTGGATGGTTCCAATAGTTCAAGAATGTTAAACGTCTTCAAATTCAATGGCATCATTTAAGACCTGATAAATTTACAGCATGGACCAGACATGCACGTTTCGGGTACTAAACCCTCGTCAGTGATCCTCAGTCTTAACAAGGTAAAAATGGCCGAAAGTATGAAGATTACTATGTCCAAAAATGTACCAACAGACGTAGCAGAATGGGTGGGATATGATGCTACAGGACCCACGTTTTAGAAATTTGAAGAAATTTTGTAACAGAAAATTTCAAATGCGTTAAAGAGACAGACGATCAACCGAAGTTGATCGAACTTGGCTACATGTGCCCTCGGGGACTCTTGGTCCACCAGCAGTGACACTCACCAAGTAGTTCAAATATTAAATGTCTTCAAATTCAATATCATCCACCATTCTGGACAATGTGACGGCATAGTGTATGACGAGTTCCCCGTATCGACCATATAACTTCCTCAGTGACGATGTTAGTCGGTCACAAACGTATCAGAAGCTACAAAATCTATATAGTACTTGCTCTGGCATAACGTATCAACTGAGATGTAAACACGCCATATGTATGCAAGCGATGAAGGGATATTGCTACTAAGATAATTAAGATAGTGTTGTCCTTCGTGTTTCTGTTTTGTTCTATTTGGACCTTGAATCAAAACTAAATTATATACATTGATTCAGAAAGACGTTCATAAAAATCATAATTTGTACAAAGTTTCACCAACTTTGTACAAATTATGATTTTTATGAACGTCGAACATGTTTTTATATTGATTTCATGGCAAATATCTCCGTCGGTGGCTCAGTAGGTTCAATAATTATTTCGCATGAAGAATTCCTCGTGTTCGAACCCTACGTATGACCAAAAATATATCCATGTGTATATAGTTCAGACGTGCATAATTCGGGAACCTTGACGACTACGAAAACGAGTTGCTTCACCATTAACTAACAATCCGCGCCCTTCTTATTCATGCTGAAATGTCAAAATATCATCTAACCGACTATCTCTATGGCTCAGTTTGTTGGGCACTCGCTTGGGGACAGAAGGTCTCGGGTTCGAGTCCCAAGTACAGCAAAAAAATGTTCATGTGTAAGGAACCTTTACGACAACGAAGACGGGTATCTTCATAAATAACACAATCAATTTGAGATCCTATGATTGACTCAAGGACTAAGTTTACACATCTTATGTCAATTAGAAATTGTGAAATACATTTTCCACTTAACCCACTTAACACAAGCGTGTTTTAACCATCACCATAAATACATGTTAAAAATATATTTATTTGTTATAGTGATTTTGTATGGTTCCAGAAATATCAATAAAACACTTTTGGAGACATTTCATTTTGTTCAGCACTCTTAAATGTTGTTAAAACGTTTTAACGAGGCCGAGTACAATTAGAAAAATTTGATGACGGTGAAATTTCAATTTCTTTTTCTTAAAATGATATTTGATGTACAACAAATAAATAACATGAATTTAATTAAAATCTCTTGCGCAGAAATATTTTGCAGTAAAACCCCATAAGGTCTCATTGTAAGATGCCATTATCTTTGAGATGACCCCTACATAATACTGAACGGTCAACTTCTATTTTACTTCCCATAGAATGAATTTTATAATACTGCAATTATATGATCCGAATTTAGTCAAAATACCTTGGGTATAAGTTCATCATTTTCTAATTAGACACAGCCTCGTTAAACACATTCTATACAACTGCACAGTGTTTTAAAATTGTTTGTGGAACGTTCTGCCAGAAATGTTTCAACAGAAACCTGTTTGAAACCATTCGAAAATATTTTGAAAATGTGTTGTGTTACCTGGGAATGTACATGTCTGGAAGATATAATTATCAGTGTTTTTATGCCTTTTTTTGCCAATTAGGTGGGCTTGATCATCTTTAGTGTTTCCCGATGTTTTTGTAATCGGAACAATTCTGATGGAAATACTCCTTCTGTTTAAAGACAAAGAGAAATAACTCGAATTCTCATGTCTTTATCGATATAGTATTAAACTATGGAACTAGACAAATAAGTATGAAAGCAGTCACAGTTATAATGAGATAGTATATAGTATTTTCAAACAGAGGTTTTCAAATGAAACTTAAAGTATCTGATGCACAATCAGGCATTTTTTTCATGCCTGGTAAGGTACCTTATATATAAACTATATATTTTCTGAAAGATTATAATGCCCACTGCTCAGAAATAATAATGTTGGGGCTAGATAACTTCTGAAGCATAATTTTTCTATATTTTGCAATAGAAAATATACAGAATACCCAAGTTCTACAATAATTTTCAAACCCTGTGAGCGTTATATCTGTACTTAGGGCATCATTATATATAGTTTATAGTACCTTACCAAGCATACATACTTTACAGTGTAGATGGTTAAATCACTTTGTAAAATGACGCCGTTAGGTTATTTTACACTACAATTGTGCGTTCATCGAGACCTCTGGGTAACCGAAAAGTGGAAGGGTTGTGCACATATAATCCAGATAACCACAGCAGTTGTCTTTTGTGTTTGGTGTTTTGATATCGTGTTTGCTGTTCCTTGTCCCTTTAGCATCTCTTGCTTTGTATGTTTACTTTTGTTTTCACTAGGGGTGTTTCTGCGCTTTGCAGTTGATGCTGCAAACGAGTTTTGTTGCAGATCCCCTCATTCCTTCTATTGTACAACAGATACTTGTTTGGTACAGATAAGGAATAATGTTTTAACAGACAAATTCAACAAATTGTTATTACTATTTTCTATTGTAAATACATTGCATGTGACATGGCCTTTCCATAGAAACTGATTTCTGGACCCTTTGTATTGCAGCCTTCATCCATTTTTTTTAGAAATACCCATTTTGCTGCAATGTTATCTCATCTCTATGGTTACCGGCAGTCATGACTGCCGGTATACTGTAATCAATCGTGACATACTTGCACGGATAAAATAACTCTTGGCAATATGATTGGTGAACAATTACAAAATATGCAAATATTCGTCAAAGTTATTCAGAATCTGTGCATAAGATACTTTCATCAGGTCGCTCAAGAGTCTAGATGACTTGACAAATGAAAGTCATATCGTATCAGTGCATTTTCATCCTAAAGATGCATCGAAAAGTCTTTATACCGATACGTCCTACAACAATCACAGATCCTCGGAAATTGCCGTAGCTTGAATAGCTTGAATCGGAAATAAAAACGGAAAAGCCCGGAAATGTGCGATTGGTCAACAAGAACAAAAATCGTTAATTCCAATTTGTTCTTACTATTATTTTACAACATTTATTAAATTAATGTCAGCTAACTGCCGGCAAGCTTTTTGTAAAAGCTAATACTTGTTTTGTTTCTAAAGACCTCCTCATTCAAACAAGTTACATGTTTGGACATCAATTCCATGACATTAGTACATTATATACTATGAAGCCTAGTATAGACTATGCAGCCATTCATCATATTTTGGATTTGCATATTTCATAGGGACAGACTTTCAAACAAGGCAAATATTTTGACCTCATGATGACCTTATCATTCAAGTCCACTAATCTTTTTTTTTTGGTCTTTTATCTTAATTCTTAGTCATATGCAGTGTGAGGCTTGTGTAGATCATCTCTGTATTAAAGTAGGGGACCATACTCAATGTATTCAAAACGCAAGTACATGTATTTCAAGTTTCTACAATTTATTTCCTAAAGGATTCTTTTTTCATTTTTTATTGTAAAATAGCATATCATACCAAATGTATGTCTTATGTAAAATCGAATTCTTTGTAAAATTAAATTTCAAAATGAAAATCAATAAATTATTTATAAAATTTGGTAATAAAAGTGTATTCAATTAAGGTGCCATAATAGTACATTGCAATTTAAAAGTTTCGTGACATAAAAATTATGTTTTATCACTTTCATTTTGTATAAAATTAGAATCTAACTTCTTAGATTCTGATAAAGAAGTCATTCCACACACAAGTAAAGTGTCAAGTTTGTGTTTCTGTAAAGCAGAATCAATGCCACATAGATGGTACTGTCGCATCTGAAAGCAGAGTATTTCTAAAATGAAAACATCAATATTTTGTGTGCTACATACATGTACATAAGGTGGCTTTCAGTATTCATTTACATTTTGTACGTGTATACAAGCATACATGTATGTTATAGAAATTATTTTTGGGATGTAAATATTTCATGGCTTCAATTATCTTAGTTTTAAATATTTTTAAAAGTTCTGTAGAGTAAAAAAGCTTCTCTCTTTAATAAAGTTCTAGAAAACTTGAGCTTTGTTCTGTGATTAGTTTCCATAATTTTAACTACATTACTACAGTAGATGTGTGATAAGAAGCTTTATATCAGATCTATAATTAATGTCTATGATTATACTCGTAAAATATGAAAAAAAAACTTACTTTTTCTGGTGACTTGAAGTTCTGCTTCAGGAATATTACATGTTCTCCAAGACTTACTGTCAGACCACATGACTGACAGATAGATGCACAGCTCTCTTCACTTGGGAACCAGAACAAGTCAACCAGCTTAGAGATAGGGAATTTCAATGCCTTAGAATTAAATCCATTGCTGTACATCTCAAGTGCTTTCCTGAATTATGACAGGAATGAAAATAAAACTTTAACAAAATGATTTTAATATAGATTAATAAAGTATTAAAACGAAATATATAAGTGTAAAATACAATATAATTTGGAATAAATTAAAATTCAGATACACTGAACATACATGTATTTACCTCTGTATACCAGAAATATGTCTGTGTACAGCACAGAGTAGTAGAGGATGATTAACGAGAGAAGACGAACCAGTAATCCGCAGCACTCTCACATAATTACCAAGTACATAGTGTATATTAGCTAAATAGCACTGATGAATTATACTCTGTTTCCTGAAAGTAAATTTTAGAAATCCATAGGTCTTTAACTTGACATTCAACAAAAATTGTCATAACGGTAAAACTTTTAAAGCACTGGAATTAGTCTGAAATTTTTTAATGTGTCTGTATTTATTTGGTGTCAAATTGTCTTCTGTTTACTAATAAACTCCATAGTTTTGATAAAAACTAATGGCAACAATAAAAGTATAATGAAGCTGGCTAGTACAAATACTGTACATGTTCTAGATAAAATTAATACCTTAATTTTTCTGGCAAATCATAATAGTGCATGATAGCCTCACTTTGTCCAAGGTTAAATAAAAGATAAATGCACTCAAATTCCACTCTATTGTCCATCTGTATGTCTTGATTCACTCTGCTGTCTGTCTGTAAGTCATACTCCCTATAAATGTAGAGTAACCGCTTCATACATTCTTGTAAATGCTGATTGTTTATGGTTGGATCAAACACTGATATTTCCTCTTCAGACAACCTAAAATAGCAAAAATAAAATGTATATTGAGTCTTTGCGGAATACAGAGTTTTTTCCCCTTACAGACCGTATCTGACGTAAAACCATTGTGATGTCATGAAAATGGTATGGTAACATCGATTTTATACCGTCATTTCCCAGACTTTTAGGACTGTTTCCATAGAATTTGATGATGTCATAATCAGTCTACGTCAGATACCGTCTCAAATGGGAAGAAACTCTGGTTTTCGAAAATAGCGAATAATACTTCATCACATATGATAAAATTGTCATGCACTTCTATCTCTATACAAGTTTTAAGAGGGTAGGGAAGGGGGAGGGAGACTTCTAGATATGCATGGGAAAAATTAGGATTTATTGTGTTGTCTCATACATGTAAAATATTGAAAAAAAAAAACAACTGGAGATTAATGATTAAATCATATCGTTTTAGGATTATTAGGGGACAACCATTTGATCCTGAGGAGGGGGGGCTGGCGCGTTTTGGAAATAAATGTGCATTTTCATTTAAACATGTATCCTAATCTTCAAGTCCACTAGGAATAATACATTACTCAGTAACTACCTGTTCTTGTACTAATGTATAAACAAATCATTTTTGGGCATACCCCTCTCCCCATGTGCTGTGTAACCCAATTTAGAATCTGCAGGTGATACATGTACACATATCATATGCATATAGATTGCAATGCCCAAAAAGCCTCGCATGCAGTCTCCCGTTTTTTTTTTTATTTTCTTATTTTTTATTTTTGCTTATCAGGATTTGTTAGAGGTTGAAAATAAATATTCTGACCTCGAGTTACTGGAAAATAAAAAATCTGGCCGGCTCTGCGTTAAAAATAAATAATCTGACCCGAAAAATTTGACAAGGATGTTTTAATTACCTTTTATCTGTTGTTTTATTTACTTACCTATACCCAGAGAAGACAAGGAATCGTATAATCCTTTCCAAGATTTGAATGGCATCGTGACCATTTAAATTCTGAATGACCATGTCTTGTCTAACTGCCCGCAGTCGATCAAAGACAAAATCATAAACCTCATTCCAAGGTCTGGTGTCTGTGAGTATTACTCTGTAACCATAGAAGCAATATCAAACTTAATTCTTGGATCAACGTTGTTACCCATTAATGGAAACATAGTATCTTCTAAACTAGCTTATACATCACTCAATAACATTAATAGCTCTGAGGGACTGATGATTGAACGACAAAATGGTGATTCTACTACATACGTGTGTACCTTAAACTTGTTTTTTTTTTTGGGGGGGGGGGAGCTCCAATTGATGATTTACATATATTCATTAAGTTCATATGAATCATTTATCATAAATAGTTCATCAATACAGACATACAGTTTAACCTACTGTTGCAGAAGGTACTCTACTGTTTGATGTAAAACTGAAGCAGGTCGAAGGTCACCAGGGTCAGGGTCATGTCTCCCTGCAGCTGAGCGACTATACTCCTTGACTATTCTATCTGGATCTATTTCTAACCTGAAGGAAGGAAAGTTTCTTTTTTTAAATTCATTATACCGGGGATGTATGTACGTTATATATAATGTCCCTAATTAAGTAATTATACACCAGTACAACAAAATTTGTAAAATCACAATGGGGAAAAAATCACATCTGAAGTTCTCTATACATCTTAATTGGTAGGTAAAATTGACTGCAACTAAATGTGTTTCATATACTTTACATTTATGAACAGTTGAACATTCAACGTCAGACACAAGCTGGAAATTTGCTCTAATAGTCATTACATTTTTTGAATTATTAACTATTTATTGGATGTAAATATAATTGTGTCCACACAGAGCATACAGATCTTGATATTTTCGTACATACCTTCCATTTCTGGTTACCATCTCCAGAGGATGAACAAGCTTCTCCCTTATCCTCCTAAAAAGTATAAACAAAATCAACGTAAACACATGAGGCTTTAATATATATATGACATCAAATCAACATTAACACATGAGGCTTACATATACATGACATCAAATCAACATTAACACATGAGGCTTACATATACATGACATGAAATCAACATTAACACATGAGGCTTACATATACATGACATGAAATCAACATTAACACATGAGGCTTATATATATGACATCAAATCAACATTAACACATGAGGCTTACATATATATGACATCAAATCAACATTAACACATGAGGCTTACATATATATGACATCAAATCAACATTAACACATGAGGCTTTAATATATATATGACATCAAATCAACATTAACACATGAGGCTTTTTATATATATGACATCAAAACAACATTAACACATGAGGCTTACATATACATGACATCAAATCAACATTAACACATGAGGCTTATATATACATGACATCAAATCAACATTAACACATGAGGCTTACATATACATGACATCAAATCAACATTAACAAATGAGGCTCATATATATGACATCAAATCAACATTAACACATGAGGCTTACATATATATGACATCAAATCAACATTAACACATGAGGCTTACATATATATGACATCAAATCAACATTAACACATGAGGCTTACATATATATGACATCAAATCAACATTAACACATGAGGCTTACATATATATGACATCAAATCAACATTAATACATGATCGAGGCTTACATATAAACGACATCAAATCAACATTAACACATGAGGCTTACATATATATGACATCAAATCAGCATTAACACATGAGGCTTATATATATGACATCAAGTCAACATTAACACATGAGGCTTATAAATATGACATCGAATCAACATTAACACATGAGGTTTACATATATGACATCAAATCAACATTAACACATGAGGCTTATATATATGACATCAAGTCAACATTGAGAATAAGTACACTGACTTTAAAAAAAATATACTAGTATATTTCTTTATATAAATGCATTAGCAAAATAAGATCTTCTCTTCGATTTCTTCTGAAATGAGATATTATAATCTACATTCCTCCATGTGCATCAACATTGCTTAATCATTTTAGTTCTGTTACACATTTAGTAAATTGCAATTTGAAGTAATTTGATTTTACTGTAAGGCACGGTCCATTTGATATTCTTGGGGGGGGGGGCTTGGGTTTTTTTCGAAAAAAAAAAAATTTTGCTCTGAATTTTGATGAAAAAAATAAATTTGCTTATGGTGTGACAGAAAAAAAAATAGTCTTGCTCTTACAAGTAATCTGGATTTGAAGAATAACCATAAAATTCGCTCAAAATTCCTGAAAATTTTTCGGCTCCCTTCGCTTGCCATAGTTTTCACTTTATAAAAAAAAATTTTGGCTCGCTTCACTCGCCATACGTTTCTTCTTTAATGGCAAGTTCATATTTTAAAATATCAAAAATATACATGTGGCTGACATTAAAAAGGGGCTTCCTAAAATGCTTAAATTCATTATCAATATAATTTATGACAGATAGATACATGTATCACAAAAGAGTATAAATTTTATATACCATCTTGGAAGAAGAATTTAATTAAGTTCTTCACTAGTTTACATTTCTAAATTTAAACATTTGTCTAGAAGACCCTCTCCTCAGGCCCTCTTACATGTTACATGACCTTATTTATACATTTTGTTTACTGAAAATTATATCATATGGTAAAATCTTTTATCTCTCTCAGTTTAGAAGTGAATACATGTTTTACATAAAAATTTAGTAATGCTTAGAGCAATTTAAGTAAAAATAAAGAATTTCCGTTGAAAAAACACAAACATTCTTAATATACACATCAATTGTTAGAAAAAAATGTCCTTGCTCCAACTTTGCAAGTAAAAAATAATTTTGCTCCGACAAAAAACCCAAGCCCCCCCCCCCCCCCCCCCCCCCCCGAATATCAAATGGACCGTGCCTAATTATATTGTAATAGTAAATATCTAATGTTAATATTCCTTTATGAGGCTCCTATGTACTTACAGTTTTATTTCATTATCTGGACACATTTTCTGACAAGAACCTCGCACTGTTTGTTGTTGTAACTTAGTTTTATTTACACCATATTCTTCCATATTATGGTGTTTTAAATTAAAATCACTTTTAAAAACTATACTTTAAAATCATTACAGACAGATACTAAGACTTGAAATAAACAAATGACCAAATCATTCTTGAGATGAAACTAAAATAAGAGACCGATTATCATTACAAAAACAACTTCTTTCACGCAAGGTGCTTGTTTAATGTCGGGGTCGGAATACTTCGAAGAGAAGCCCACATGTGTTCTTGTTTTTGACCTTTGCACTTGACCCGACGTGGGCACGACAGCAGGACTTTTCCCGTCGATGAAAATGTCAGGTTTACCGTATTTTTGTGAGGGAGAAGTTGTGAAAGGCTTTGGAAGAGGAAGTAAAGAACTAGGGGTACCAACAGGTACAATTAAAACAAGATCTTTTTCGACTTCTTCCCCAATATTGATTGTGAAATATCTGATTATGTAAACAACTGATATTACTCAGTTACTGATATGATTGTGTACAATCTCTCCCCCTCTCTCTCTATCTCTGGTCCAACCAAAAGAAGCGAGGGGTGTGAAATTCCACTATCCTGTCCACCTAAGATCCAACTGTGTGATCATGGCTTCTTTGTCTCTCAATGACAAATGATCATGATGCTACATGTATTGATAGCTTTCGTAAGACAACCAGAAGGAGTTCCTGGAATTGATACAAGGAACATATTTTCAAATGTTATTTATGAGGAAGAATATTTTGAAGAAACCCGGCCTTCCCTTATTTGCTCTTGAAGAATAAATTAAGATGAGTAAAATGAATAAACAAGTTTCGTTTATTTTGGTAATTACATCTGACTTCTCTGTAATTTAAACCCTTAAGGAGGTCCAGGACAGTCAGACCTAAATAAAGATCCTATCATTTAATTTTCCTAAAAATTATAAATGTTTATAATTGATAATTAACTAATCGCATGCATGGACCTATCAGGTGTTCCCAACATCGTATATACTGTAGGCCACGCATGCACTGGTAAATATATATCTTCAATTTTGATGGTATACCGGATACTATGAAGAAGGAGAAGAAGGGTTTTAAATTACAGAGAAGTCAGATGTATTTACCAAAATAAACGAAACTTGTTTATATTATATGAAATATTATTTGAAATATCTGTCATTCTAAGTGCATATTCATGAATGACCAGGCATAGTGACAGAATTGATTTATTAATTCACAAAATTTTGCAGTTCTTTCTTAATCTCAAAACTTTCTTAAATCATATGAATAGTTTATTTTCATTCTTTCAGCCAACTTTCCACAGGAAGTAGTCGACAAGTTACCAGAGTGTGTAGAGAGTGGTGTATATTATGGCTGGGCAAACGTAGACAGCGGAGAGGTGTATAAGATGGTGATGTCAATAGGATGGAATCCTTACTACAATAACACTAAGAAATCCATGGTAGGTCTCAGGATCCTGAAGTTTTTTTTTTAAGAATATTATTGCATACTATAAGTCGACATCATTTACAAGTAATTTATCATATAATTTAAACATAAGAATGGCCATAAAATAATTGAGATCAGCTGATCTGCTTATGTTATCAGGTTTAGATATATAGCTCATTCTTATATTTCTTTTAGCTTCAAATTTGAATGTGACTTATCATATATTTCAAGGTTTAAGGGTCTTTTGTTCTCAATCAATCAGTTTTTGTTTCTAAGATTGTTGTAGAACCCCCCCCCCCCCCCCCCATTACTTTATCTTTATCTCTGTTTCAGGAAACACATATCATACATACCTTCAAAGAAGATTTTTATGGGTCATCATTAAAAGTCATTATACTAGGATTTATTAGGAAGATGTGTGACTTTAGCTCACTAGGTAAATATACAACATGGTTTCATAGGCTTGTTTTGATAAGGAGATCACAGCGGCACACAAACATACACACACACACACAAGTTGAAGAAAGCAAATATACTAACAAAATTATTCTCTAAATTGCAATGTACACTTCTCGCTTGATGTATTATGGAGGAACATGTATAGCAATTATTACAATAAAATAGGAAAGAAAACTTCATATCATGTGTGCATTAAACTGAATACATTGTAAATACAGTTGAGAAATCCAACCTCTTTTTGACAATACACTACAATCCAAGGGAAAAATAAAATCCATTCAATTTTTGAAAAAGTCTGTAGTTTCTTATCCATACAATTTTGAAGCATGAGAGACAGTTCTAACTTTATATATGAGGGTCACTCTCATGTAATGCACACTATTGTTGCTGGAATAATATGACTTGAGTACCAAGTTTGACTTTACATAGTTTATATATTCATGTAGCTTATATAGAAGCCTAATTACTTATTTTCTATGCTTTATTTCAATTGCAGATGAACTTATTACAGCAATAGAAAACGATATACAGCAGTCCAAAGATAAGTTAGAACTTCCAGAAAATCAAACTTTCAAATCAAACAACTTCTTCAAAGACACAGACAGCAAACAAGATTGATGTTAGTTTATTTTAGGTCTTGTTGATTTTTTAAAAATATTTTATAAATGATATTTATAGCAGAGAATTGTTACATAGAATCAGGTGTATAATTTCAATGAAAAAGGGTTGATGCCTGCATAATTCACTTGAGAAATTATCATTTTTACAAATAGCTTGTAAATCAACTTTTAAAGATGATGGGATATTGATTCTTATGATTATTCTACCTTTATGAGCCATGATTGGTAGAATCAATTAATCTGATACAGCTTACCTGTATGTGAAAGACATGTGCCATGGATGATGGTAGTTTGTATTATTTCTGCTGGAATTATTTATTATTTACATTTTGTACTAAATCTGAACATGAAGAAAACTTACATCTCTAAGATAACTACCGGTATTAGCAACCTATTTTCATTTAATTTATTTAGGATGAAATGTTTATAACATTGTTTTAAGATGAAGTAGTCAAATGATATAGAAATGCTAAATGTCGCGAGTGAAGCATATTTTGAAGTGCAAAACGTCTAATAGAAAGTCAAAGACGAGATGATGAAATCCCTGGCATTGTATAGAAACTTCTCCTTTATATCACTCAAACTGTAGATGGTTAATTCTAAGATTTTTTTCACAGATTAAAATAGTAAATGAAAGTTGATAATTTACATATATACATCATATTTCATGTATTTAAGTAGACATATTGTTGTGATGTCAAGGTTTAAAATCCATTGGTTTTCTTTTACAGTATTTTGGGACCAGCCTTATAACGATTGCATCACTTATACTGATTCTTATATGATTTAAGATATACCTCGGAAAAAAGTTTACATCATAAAGCCATTATTAATTTGTTTTTGGCCATTCCTTTCAAAACTTTTTATCCATTGTTTTAACTTATAATTTGATATTTGGGGACATACAGTTCTTGACATGTCCATTTATCTGCTTATCTGCAAATTTAACCTTGGCCATAACTTTTGGCAAAAGTTTTCTAATAGTACCAAATTTTTGATCTCATGATTTTAACTATAGAATTAAAGAACTTCAACCTACGCGTACACATGTACTTTTGAAAAAATCTCTAACTTGGCCATAACTCATGAATTGTAAGAGATAGGGCTTTCATACTTCACAGGCAATAACCTTGTGAAATTTTATCAAGTAGTACTAGTTTGACCTTCTTTTCAGACAAAAGCATTTATACTGACATAGGCGCCAAATGGGGCGTTCATGTTTCACAAACACATCTAGTTTGTTATCACTATTATTATAATGATATTTTCCTGACTTTTTATTTATCCTCAAATGGATTTTATCTGATAATTTAGATTTTTTCATTCCATCAAAAGTTGATATACAATATGTTTAGTTTAAGGCTCATAGATTTTTAGCTCTACTGGTCTCTGACCAGTCGAGCTAATGTCATCACCCTTCGTCCGCCGTCCGTCCGTCCATCCGTCTGTCCGTAAACAATTCTTGTGCTCGCAACTCCTCTGAAACTATAAGAGATAGAAATGTAACTCTTTTTGCATTGCACTTGGTCTGTGGTCTAGTTGTGCACCTGACATTTTGTTTGAGCTCCTGACTCCCAGGGTCCTAGAAAATGGGCGTGGTCATTTTTTCCTATATAACTCTATGTATTCTTGTGCTCGCAACTCCTCTGACACTATAAATGGTGGAGACTTAATTCTTTTTGCAATATGATGGGTCTGTGGTCTAGTTGTGCACCTGATATTTTGTTTGAGCCCCTGACCCCCAGGGTCTTAGAAAACGGGTGTGGTCATTTTCCAGTATATAGTTGTGCTCTCAACTCCTCTAAAGCTATAAATGATGAAAACTTAGTTGTTTATGCAATATAATGGATCTGTAGTCTTATTGTGTCATTGATAGTTCATTTGAGCTAGCAGCCCCTGACCCCTAGGATCTTGGACATTATCTCGAATATTAAAAATTATATGAGTGATATTCTTGTTGCAGTCTAACAGATTTGGGTTTTTTTTTTTTGTGCTACTTATAATTTGTTAGAGCAACTGCTTCCTATGGTCTTTGGTTTAAAAAAAATGGAATTTGATATTTATGTGTATGTATCTTATTGACTTGTCAATGAGTGAATAAAACAAAACAACCAGGAGAGCTACAGTCTCGTCAGAGACTTCTGGTTACTGTTATAGCAATAAAGGTATTTTGTATGTGTGTTCATTTGAAATCCAAACTCATGACAGGAATCTCATTCAGATGTAACGGTGAATCCATTTTACGCAGACAGTCCATTACTCATTTGATTTGTTATTAACATTAAGGTATTGATACTGTCTTAATTAATACACATACGGTATCTCTTATATATCAAGATTTACTTTTGCAATTCATGCATTAATTTGCCTTATTTTCATAGAAAATATTTCCTACTTTTAATCGCAGCTGGACTTATCAGGCAGTTAAATTAAGTCTTTGATTGAGTCAGTTTTAGATTTTAGTAAACTCATAATTTTATCAAGTGTTTTCTTAATATCTGGTATAATTTTATCTTAAATTGATCAGTCACATCTAGAAAATATTGTTTTATTTACAAATTCAATTTGTACAGCATATGTACATAATGTATTCGGTTATATTCATGGGTACTACATATTACATAAATTAGCTTCACAAGATTTTTTTTACTACAAGTACATTTTTTAAATTAAAGCATTTTATACTAAGTCTTGATCAACGTACATGTTTATTGAATTCTAGTACATGTACAATTATCCAGCTGTTTCGTGTACATCTACTTTACATATCATGTTCATTTTTGAAATGTTTTATTTATTAAGAAGCATTAAGGTGTTACTCTAAAATAACCGTTTTAAGAATATCTATATATACATGTGCCTGTTCAGGTTAATATTTAGAAGGTACAAGTTCACGTTCAGTTAGTACTCAAAGTAGGTAGATTATCTTATGCCCTGTTTACACGGAAGGTTTAATGCGCATTAAATCGAATTTAATGCGCATTAGATTTTGGTTGCGTTCACACGACAAATTTAATGCGCATTACTTTAATTTGCATTAGATTTAATGCGCATTAGATTTTGTCGTGTGAACGCAAAGCGAATCTAATTCGCATTAAATCTAGCGCAGGCGTATATGACATACTTAAGTTCTATAATATGTATAGACCATAACTTGACATTTTCAACCACCCCTTGACCTGGAATCATAGAATAAGAGGCCAAAATACTGTCTAGTTCATTATGCAGTGAAACAGCGTCTTTTAACCATAAGTAAAGTAAAGCTGTACTTTGACGTCATTTTATCTCATAATGACGTCATGTATCATTCTTTAGCCTTGCTGGAACTTTAAATTTACGATGATGAAAAAAATATATGAAAAATACAATGAGTTAGCATAAATTCTACCCTTTATGATTTGAAAATTATGGCTATCAGTGCACCTGTACCAAAATCTAATGCGCATTAAAACTTGCTGTGTGAACACAATGCGAATCTAATTCACATTAAACTAATGCGCTTCAAATCTAATGCGAATTAGATTTAATGCGCATTCATGTGAACAAGGCATTACAAAAAAAGAAATGATATTGAAAGCAATTTTAAGGAGCATCCAGTGTTGATACTGATTACATATGTCTCTTGGACTGAAACCGTCTTTAGTATTGTTATTTTACATGTAGTGGATGTGTGCATTATTAGATCATGTTTGTTAAAGACCATCATTATCCCATTATATGCCTTTTGTAAATTTAAGTACTTGTCAATACAATTACAGCTGATGTAGAGTAACCTATGTATTATTTATCTGATGATGTACTTCATTTTGTATCATTTATTTGTATGATGATTCCAATCATAACTGACGTCATATGATGATAAAGTTGTTTATAAAAATTCTGAAACATTTTGTATTGACTCAACTATCTTATACAAAAAAAATTCAAAACAAAGAATAATATCTTCACAACATCATAATCATCAAGTGTACCAACTAAAACAAAAAATTGAAGATACAGTTTCAAGGTCAGTGTGAAACTTTTGGAAAAGTAAAAAAAAAGTGGTATGCTAGATGTTCCCTAAAGGGCATACATGTATTCATTTGCATTCAACATGCTGCCTATGTTGAACATTTGAAATTTCATGAGATTTGATAAAGAATACCAAGAAGTATTTTCATCTCCTATAGCTCAAATAATAATTTTAGCCTGACTCACCGAATTCTTTATTCAAAAAGTGGACCTGTTAATAAAGTTTATTCAATGTTATTTCCTTAACAGTGAAAATTAACTTTTTCTTGGACTTGGAATTCAGGGAGTCTCATGTTTCTCCTATATGTTTCAGCAGGTTTTGGTAATACTTTACACAGCTATGGGTTTTTGACAAAGGTCACACAAGATCATTTCTGAAGGTCACTTTGAAGTAGAACTTTATACACCGAAAAGGTACATTCTAAGAGTCGATCCATCTAAATGAACGTGGTTGCCAAAAGGCTGACTATTTAACAACTTCACTCTGCAGCTGATTGTTTCACCATACCTCACATGAGGCAATTTATCGAGGCTCAGCATATACAGATGTAGTAGTGTCATTTATTACTGCTAAGTAATAAATATCCAGTATTTTGTATTATTTTCTTGCAGATTTACTTACCTTTGAATTATTATACTTACCTTAATTATGTTGCAATCATCTAAATGCTTGAAATTCCTTTGAGTATAAACTTACCTTTTGTATCCTATATTTAGAAGGGAAATCCCCTATATATATAGACACTATGTCTATCTATTTTTGTACTACTGACATCACAAAGGTCAGTAAGGGTCATTTACATGTTATCATGCATGTCATTGGTCATTGTCCATTACAGTGTATTGTACAACTCTTTTTATTGGTTACTTACCTTCACATGACACTTTCCCACCAGTTTTGGTCAGTGATTCCATAGATTTTGTATTAGGTAGACATGTTGTTTACTTACCTGTGATTTTGTGACTTTGAAGATCTTTGTCCAGAATATGTATTTTTACTGCATATCTACTGACTGTGAGTATTTTTAATATTATTTAATTGAAATATGAGTTTGATTATTGTGAAATTAATTATTTAAAGATTATGTAAATCCAATCAGCTGATTTCCTTTGTTTACCTGTATCATGTATATTTTGAGAATCAGGTAGCTGATGGATATTTTGTATTTATAGTTTGTATTTAATTTGTAGATTGACCATATTGTCTGCCTTGATGCCTTGTTGTTCAGCATCACTTTGGCCTTGTAACACATACAGGTGATTATTTTTTGTAAATCATGTTATAATTATATGATTTCATGTAAATTAACTTTATTAATATTTTCATATTTAATGTGATATTTGAATAATAAGAAATTATACTATTTTTGGGTATAATCACATTTTTCTATATTTTTAGTAATTTGTGGAATAAAGGGAAATAACTGTGTTTTCCCTATACAGTATAATACTTACCTGATCTCGTAAATATCTCATATTTCATTGTCAAATCATATTATATATTCATATTGTATTTATTATATTGTTATTATATTTTAGGGCCAATATATATATATATAGATGTTATAATAAATCTACGGAACCCAAGATTGGTCTTTCGTCATCCTTAGACCCCCTACAACATTTGGCGCCCACGCTGATGATTATAGACGAGCTTATGAGGAATCGCTGATGAGGAATCGCATACCATGGGTGGATCCAGAATCGTACTATAGACTATTATATCCTACCTGTGTGATGTGTATACCTACAAGGAATCCATTTTAAACTTTGACATTTGATGATTACCGTGCCATGTACTATTGACTTGCGATGTATCATGCCGTATACCTACCTACCCTACCTTGTGACGCTATTCAGTGACTGAAAACATTTTCGACTGTGCAGTGCGCATTCCATTTACTTCATCCCACAGTGCATTTGTGACACTCTTTTTATGATATCCAGAAAAAACTTAGCATTTATTTCTGTGAATTTGCATTATTTTTGTGCATTTATTCATATTACGCACAATTTTTTGAGTGTCTATGGAAATTTTTGTATGTACTCATTGTCACGGTAAGACACTACCTTTCTTAGTGAAACTGAGTAATCATACCATGATGTATTTTTTTCATAGAACATTGAACTTAGGTACATTTTGTTACCATAGCAACCATTTTGTTGTCATAGCAACCATTTTTCATTTTTGAAAAAAAGGCTAGTAACTGATTTAGTCTATTACGCTTGATTTATTTGACTAGTATTGCAATTTATTGCTATCATAGTGTAAAATTATTCCATTGATAGTATATTTTTACTTTCTATTGTGTCATATATATGATTGAGTACATAGGTGCTGTTTGATCATTTTTCACGCTTGAGTGCACACACTTTGAACTTTGTCATTTTACTTTGTGAAGTCAAACCAGAGTTACCTTTCTTGACTTTAAGTTAATTTAGTCCTTTGGAGTTATCCTTCTTACAGGGTAGATAACTTATACTGTTTTTCATGTAAAAATAGAGTTATCCTTCTTAGACTTTAATACTTTTGAAGAAAATTAGAGTTATTCATCTTTGATTACTTAGATTTATTGCAATTTATGAATCTTTTGACTTAGTTTATGCAACTTTGACATAGAAAAAGGATATTTTGATTTACTTAGTCACTTTTTGTGATATTATATCATCAGAAAAATATTTTTATGTCATAGTGAACTGAAATATTACATTGAACTACAAGTTTATTAGTCATTATTGGAAATAAAGAATATTTTTATCTTGTCATTAAATAAAATAAGGACACACGCTCAGCACCATGACTGACTTTTCGGAAGATGAACTCCAGGCCATTGCTGCAGCACTCAAAGAGATGAAAGTCAAACCCAAAGCAGACAGTGCATCAGATCTTAAGCAGTGGATGGTGGATTATGTTACTCAAATGAAGTCAGATGGAACCACACCAGTACAAGTTAAACAGGAAGCAGACACTGGTAATGGCAAAGCAGATGGTGTATCCAAAGTTGTCACCACTCACATCCCGAAGATTTCTTGTTTCTCTGGAGATGGTAGCAAACAAGATACCTCATATGACCTCTGGAGGTATGAAGTTGACTGTCTCATCAAGGAAAAGTACAGTGAGGGAGTCATTGCACAATCCATACGCCGTTCCTTACGCGGAGATGCAGGGAAGGTTGCAATGCGCCTTGGTCCAGAGGCAAAGGTACAAGAAATATTGGACAAGATGCACAGTATATTTGGTACCGTAGAGAGAGGTGAAACTATCTTAGAGGAATTTTATAGCGCTACCCAGAAGAAAGACGAGACTAGTATGGCATGGTCATGCAGACTTGAAGAAATATTCAGAAAAGCCGTTGAGAAAGGAGCGATGAACAGAAATGATGCCAATGAGAAACTGAAATCAAGATTTTGGAATGGGCTTCACCAATGGTTAAAAGACATCAGTGGTTACAAGTATGATACTATATCAGACTTTGATGATTTGAGGAAGGAGATACTACTGATGGAGAAAGAACATAGCAGCAAGAAGACCAACACTAACATGGTGATATCAGCTACTGGAGCTACAGGACAAAGTGATGAGATGAAGGAGCTGAAAGGAATGATTCAGCAGCTGACAGCAAAGGTGACAAAGCTAGAGAGAGGAAACCAGAGAGACATTAAACCTAACAGAGGTAGACAACAGTATGAAACTAACTTTGATGGTAGACGTTATACCAGTACACAACAGCAACAGAGAGGAGATAGACAGAGAGGTCAACAGAATTTCAGAGGTGGATATCAACAGAATATTAGTGGTAGATATCAGCAGAATTTCAGTGGTGGATATCAACAGCCATATCACCCATACTATGAAGAAAACTATGACTCCACCCAGGAACCATTATGCTACAGGTGTGGACAACCAGGCCACCTTGCACTTGGATGCAGAGTCATATTAGACCATAGAAGGAAGCCATTAAACTACGACAGACCTGCGTCGAAGGGCACACGTTAGGTCTTTCTAGTAGTAGACGCCCTACCTCTCATTACAAACAAGAAACATATTTAGTTGGCAATGCGACAGAAGTCCAGATATCTATTGAGGACAAGGAAACTACTGCACTTTTAGACACTGGTTCGACTGTATCTACTATTAGCGAATCTTTTCATAAGCAGAATCTTCAGCATTTACCGCTATATCCTATCACAGACATCCTACACATTGAATGCGCTGATGGTGGTACCTTACCCTACTCTGGTTACATAGAAGCTTCCATTTCTTCCCATGGACTTCCACAATCTTTGGACAACTCTTCCAAATTCCTATTCCTTATTGTACCTGATAGTAACTACAACCAAAAAGTACCTGTTCTTCTAGGAACCAATGTTCTACACCATTTACTATCAGATGTTCATGCTAGTTGTGGAGACAAGTACTTACAGACAGCCAATCTCCATACACCATGGTACCTAGCATTCAGGAGTATAGTACTACAAGAAAAGGAACTGAAGAAACAACAAAACAGATTAGGAATTGTAAAGTCTGCTGAGAGAAACCCAGTCACTATTCCACCTAACACCAGTATCACAGTATCCGGTTACATAGATAAATCCTTATCATACCAGCCTACACCAGCACTACTCCATCCTTCTACTCAGTCAGTGATAACAACTGATCTGGACATAGAACCAACCATCATAGACTACTGTTATCCTGTTCATAATTTGATACAAGTCCGCATTGACAATGTTACTACCCGTACTGTCCAGATACCACCTAAATCTATCCTCTGTGAGATACAACCTGTCACCATAGAAGACATTGATATTTGTAAAGGAGCCCAGCCAACTGACAATTTATTGGACTTAGTGAAAATGGAAAGAGAAACATTATCACAGGAGCAAATAGACCTTGGAGAAAAACTTATCCAGAAATATTCCGATATATTCTCCAAATCCGACACAGACATTGGACATTCACACATGGTCAGACACCGCATAGAGCTATATGATGACACCCCATTTAAACAACGTTCTCGGAGAATACCACCTTCCATGTTTGAAGAAGTAAAGCAACACTTGAAACAGCTACTAGATGGAGGAATTATAAGGAAATCAAAGTCACCTTGGACAAGCAATGTTGTACTATGTCGTAAAAAGAACAACGAATTAAGAATGTGTGTCGACTACAGACAGCTTAACCAAAGAACAAAGAAAGACTCATATGCGCTACCTCGGGTTGATGACATCTTAGACGCCCTGAGTGGAAATGCATACTTTACAGTCCTCGACATGAAAAGTGGGTATCACCAGATAGAAGTAGACGAAACACATAAAGAACGGACAGCCTTCACCGTTGGCCCACTTGGATTTTTTGAGTACAACAGAATGCCTTTTGGGTTAGCGAACGCCCCAGCCACGTACCAAAGGCTCATGGAACAATGTTTCGAGGGACTCCACCTAAATATATGCTATATCTTTTTGGATGATTTGATCATTTACTCCAAAACTTTTGAGGAACACCTGGAAAGAGTAGAAAAAGTTTTTAACAGACTGAAAGAAGTGAATCTAAAGCTCTCACCTAAGAAATGCGAATTTTTCAAGAGTAAAGTCAAATATGTTGGCAACATCGTCTCAGAGAGTGGAATTGAACCAGATCCTGGAAAAATTGACAAGGCAACCAACTGGCCTACACCAACCAATCCCGATGAAGTCCGCAAGTTTTTAGGTTTCGTAGGCTATTACCGTCGTTTCATCAAGGGATTTTCAGACATTGCAAGACCTCTTAATGACCTCTTACCAGAAGGACAGAAGAAAGCAAGGAAAGGAGCTAAGCCAAAACCTCCACCTGCCAACTGGAAATGGGACTCAGAGCAAGAAACAGCTTTTAACACTCTGAAGGAAAAGCTTACAACATACCCTATCCTAGCTTACGCAGACTACTCTTTACCATTCGAACTTCATACAGATGCGTCATCAAGTAGCCTCGGAGCTGTACTATACCAAACTCAGGATAATCAGAAGAGAGTCATAGCATACGCCAGCAGAAGTCTATCTAAGAGCGAAAAGAACTATCCTGCACACAAACGAGAATTCTTAGCACTAAAATGGGCCGTATGTGAGAAATTCCAAGACTATCTTTATGGAAATACCTTTACAGCAGTAACAGACAACAACCCGCTCACATATGTAATGACAACAGCCAAACTTGACGCTACTGGTCAGAGATGGGTCGCTGCACTCGCAAACTACAACTTCGACATCAGATACAGACCCGGATCTCAGAACGCAGATGCCGACAGCCTATCCAGAATCCCTCAACACATTTCATCAGAATCCATTAAGGCGTTATGCAATTCTACTTACCATGTTCCATATGTTGAATCCTTGGCAGTAACATCCAGCCCAGTTGACAACCTATATAACTTACCAGACTTTTCAGAGATAAACATCAGGCAACGTCAGCTGGAAGACCCCGTCATCAGATTTTGGATACCTTACGTTACCAGGAATATCAAGCCATCAAAATTCCGCTTACCTTACAGTAACATGCAACACCATTCTTTGATCTTTAGGAACTTTGACAAACTCCAGATGAAAGATGGAATCCTTGTGAGAGAGACTATCATCAACAACAGCAAAAGATCACAAATCGTCTTACCTCGTTCTTGCATTCGAACTGTATTGTACCATCTTCATAACAACATGGGCCATCCTGGCAGAGATAAAACTACCAGCTTAGTAAGGGACAGATTCTTTTGGTACGGAATGACATCCGATGTAGAACACTATACCACCAAGTGTAAACGTTGCGTAATGAGAAAGACACCAACTACAGAGCGAGCACCATTAGTCAACATAACAACATTCCAACCTTTAGAATTAGTATGCTTAGACTACCTGACATTAGAATCATCCAAAGGAGGTTACCAGAACATTTTGGTGATTACAGACCATTTCACTCGATATGCGCAAGCCATTCCAACCAAGAACCAGACTGCCAAAACAACTGCAGAAGTACTATTCAACCATTTTATCCTCCATTATGGAATCCCATTGAAACTACATAGCGATCAGGGAGCACAATTTGAGTCCAAAATCATCAAGGAACTCTGTACCATCATGGGAATCAACAAATCAAGAACTACTCCATACCACCCAATGGGAAATGGTGTGTGTGAAAGGTTTAACAGAACACTACTGAAGATGCTTGGAACACTGGAAAACAACCAAAAACATGACTGGAAGACCTATATAGCTCCCATAGTACATGCGTACAACTGTACCAGGCAAGAAACAACAAGCCAATCACCATTCTTTTTAATGTTCGGACGAGAACCCAGACTACCAGTAGATATCGTATTTGGAACCAACAAACCTGACTCGAGAACACCACTAAAGAAGTATATAGAGACCCTAAGATCCAAGTTACAACATTCATACCATCTAGCTCAGGAACACATCAAGAAAGCCCAGGACAAACAGAAAAAGACTTATGACATCAGAGTCAGAGGAGCCATTCTACAACCAGGAGACAAAGTATTGGTCAAGATTGTAGCCTGGGATGGGAAACATAAACTATCCGACAAATGGGAGGAAGATCCTTACATAGTACAGAGTCAACCAAATCCAGACATACCTGTCTATATAGTACATAAAGAAAAAGACAAGAAACATCAAAGGACCCTACACAGAAATCTTCTCTTACCCATTGGATACCTGGAAGAAGATGGAGAAGAAAAGATCCACACAACACTACCCACTCCTATACAGCAGAAAAGACCACCAAAAGCCACACCGAGAAAGACCAAGGTCAAGGTCACTTCCAAACATGACAGTGACATAGTCAGAGCAGACAGCAGTGACAGTGAGGAAGAAGAATTGTACCAGATAGAGGAGGCAGATACCATTGTAAATGACAATGACAGCGCACCTGCCCAGGAATCTGTATCATTGGAGATACCACAGCACGAAGACTTAGCACAGAGTCATGATACAGATGCTGAATCATCCATAACACCCATCCAAGATGCAGAGGAAGAAGACTCAGATGTTGGCAGTGCTGATGACGATCAGACTCCTGCAGCAGCTGAACAGACCACAGAACGTGAGGAGGACGCTTCTCCAATTGACAGTCCAAGCTCAAGTACTTCTGTGCCTGACAACAGTGATGACATACAAGATTCTGGTACTGTGATCGAGGAGAGACAACCATCATCTCGGATCAGAAGAAAACCTCAGTGGATGACAGGAGGGGAATATGAGATCAGCCAACAACAGATGATATCAGTAGGACAACCTGAATGGAAAGTCAGAGCAGATTATTTACAGTCACTCACACAATCAGGTATGTTAAGATCTGTAGACAATAAAAAAATTGCCAAGACTTTGATGAACTTAGTAGCAGGAAAACCTTGATTGGTATGTATACAGTACATTTGTATCAGTGACTACTAGTATTTACTTATCAGCCAGTCGTATTTTTCATTTTTCAGAGATTATATGTATGTGTATGTCATTTTGATATATTGTGATGAATTTACATCATATGATATATGCATTTGATTATTTCTATTGTCTGAATTGAGTAATTTATGTGGTCAGTCAGTAGATAAATTTTTGTATTTTTATGTCATATTTACAGTCAGTATCATTGTGTTAAATTATTTTTATGTATACTTACCTTTTCCTGAAATGAATTTTTGTACATTTTCATTTTTGAGAATTGAATACTTACCATTTTTCTATTTACATATGTCGGGACGACATTTTCTAAAGTGGGGGTATATGTAGTAGTGTCATTTATTACTGCTAAGTAATAAATATCCAGTATTTTGTATTATTTTCTTGCAGATTTACTTACCTTTGAATTATTATACTTACCTTAATTATGTTGCAATCATCTAAATGCTTGAAATTCCTTTGAGTATAAACTTACCTTTTGTATCCTATATTTAGAAGGGAAATCCCCTATATATATAGACACTATGTCTATCTATTTTTGTACTACTGACATCACAAAGGTCAGTAAGGGTCATTTACATGTTATCATGCATGTCATTGGTCATTGTCCATTACAGTGTATTGTACAACTCTTTTTATTGGTTACTTACCTTCACATGACACTTTCCCACCAGTTTTGGTCAGTGATTCCATAGATTTTGTATTAGGTAGACATGTTGTTTACTTACCTGTGATTTTGTGACTTTGAAGATCTTTGTCCAGAATATGTATTTTTACTGCATATCTACTGACTGTGAGTATTTTTAATATTATTTAATTGAAATATGAGTTTGATTATTGTGAAATTAATTATTTAAAGATTATGTAAATCCAATCAGCTGATTTCCTTTGTTTACCTGTATCATGTATATTTTGAGAATCAGGTAGCTGATGGATATTTTGTATTTATAGTTTGTATTTAATTTGTAGATTGACCATATTGTCTGCCTTGATGCCTTGTTGTTCAGCATCACTTTGGCCTTGTAACACATACAGGTGATTATTTTTTGTAAATCATGTTATAATTATATGATTTCATGTAAATTAACTTTATTAATATTTTCATATTTAATGTGATATTTGAATAATAAGAAATTATACTATTTTTGGGTATAATCACATTTTTCTATATTTTTAGTAATTTGTGGAATAAAGGGAAATAACTGTGTTTTCCCTATACAGTATAATACTTACCTGATCTCGTAAATATCTCATATTTCATTGTCAAATCATATTATATATTCATATTGTATTTATTATATTGTTATTATATTTTAGGGCCAATATATATATATATAGATGTTATAATAAATCTACGGAACCCAAGATTGGTCTTTCGTCATCCTTAGACCCCCTACAACACAGAATTCGTATTTTACGAGACAATCTGTCAATGTGGCCGCCATGTGCTCTGATCGGCAACAAATTTACGCAACCTTAGTACAGAATTTCACGAAACAAAGCGGACTAAGCTATGCATTAATTTCATCTGAATACCGTATCTCAATCTATGTCGAGTGCGCATGCGTGAACAAGGTGACATGAAATTTTCAGCGCTCCGAAAAATGTTGGAAATTTTGATTTTAACCCAATTTTGCGGGAAGTGTGGAATATAAATTTTAGATCATTGATGAGTTTACAAACCAAAGATAGTGCAGCGAAGAAAGGCAAAGGCAAAAAGAGGAAGAAAGGGAAGAATTTGAGTGATCAAAATCATAGCAAGGTTCTTATACAAGGACTTAATAATTCTCAAGATAGTGTCAACATGAATGGTGAAAAACAGCGTGAGTTAAGCTATTGTTATAGTACACCCGGGAACATTGCTGCGGGACATTCACTACCGTTATTTAATGTATCACCTGTATCGTACCAGCCTAATCCAATTATCACCCATGGCACAGGACAAGTACAGCAAATACAACAGAGTGATTATTCATCGAAAATCGAAAGTCTTGTCGAAAAAATGGACAAAGTTTTTGAGAGGCTAGGAGCTTTAACTCATATTGAACAGCGGCTTGGGCAGTTTGAAAGCTCATTGAAATCAGTTAACACGGAAGTTAGCGGGCTAAAGAAAAAAATAGACGAATTTGAGAGCAGTGCGTCGTTTACGAGTGAGAAGCTAGATGAAATTTCGAAAAATTCCAAAGATTTTAGTGATAGAATTCAGAAGATTTCAAAGGGAACTGAAAGCATTAGAAGTGAAAACATTGCATTGAAAGCCAATATTAGAGGTTTGAAAGAAGAAATGGAAAACGTGAAAGAAAGACAAATTGAACTACAGGCACGCAGTATGAGAGAAAATCTGATTTTTCACGGGATTGATGAAAGCGCAGAAGGTGAAGTAGAAGATTGTGAAGAAAAACTAAAACATTTTATCCAGGATAAGCTGCAGGTAACCAAGACAATGGAGTTTCATAGAGTACATCGCCTAGGTAAAAGGCAACCAGGAAAAACTCGAGGGATGATAGCAAAATTTGTGAATTATAAGGACCGAGAGCTTGTTCGGCGGTCAGCTTTTACGGCACTCAGAGGAAACGAAGACCGAAATATAGGAGTGAATGAACAATTTCCTCGAGAAATAAACGAGCGCAGAAAACGACTCTGGCCACATTATAAATCTGCGAAAAGTCAAGGCAAAAGGGCACATCTAGCGTACGACAAGCTGTATGTAGATGGCACGTTATTCAGAATCGAACCGGAGATCAGTGCTGACGATCCCCTCGCACAGGACCAGGAAGACGAGATGGATGTTATAGTTGCCCCCGCTGAACAGAACGTACATGTAAATAGTTCGAGGCTATCAGCAACAGCACCAGTATTCTCTCCGAGGAATGATACTGTGTACATAGGTCAAAATGTGAATCGCGGATCCAGGGGTGGACGCGGCCGAGGAAGAGGTCAACCAAGGGGACGCGTAGCCGGGCGTAGGAGGTAGGAGCACCGAGGAGGACAAAGAGTAGACGCGGGACGCGATACTGAACTTTTGTTTCCACTTGATTGTCAAGATTCGCGATCGGACAGTTCTACCAAGTCGTCGGACAGTACGTCAGAATTTCAGAATGGTGATGGTATTAGTATCTTAACTTTGAACGTGTGTGGTGTAAATAGACGTTTAAATTATCCAGAATTTCAGAAGTTAATAGATGAAAATGATATTATTTGTTTCACTGAGACAAAAACTGATAATTTAGATATAATTGAAAAAAATGGATATGTATTTCATTGTAAAAATAGATTTCCTTATGCAAATTTTCGATCAGGGGGTATCATTTTGGGTCATAAAGAATCATTGACTGGATTTATATCACCTATAGACAGTGAAAGTAAATATGTTTATTGGTTCAAAATTAAAGGTACTTTATTGGGTTTGAATGGGGATTTTTTACTTGGTGTCGTATACATCCCCCCCGAAAATTCTCTTTATGGATCATCGGATGCTATAGACGAAATAGAACAAGAGTATTTACATTTTTCTACAAATTTTTCATATGTTTGTTTGACGGGTGATTTTAACTCGAGAACTTCAGACAAAATTGATTTTTTTGAATCAGTTGAGATATCAGATTATGAACCAAATTTTGATGTTGATTACACTGACTTAAACGAAATGAACATGTTACAAAATTTTGATGTATCAACTGGGAGAGTAAATAAAGATGCAAATATGAATCATTTTGGCTATCAACTGTTGAATTTTTGTAAAGCAAACAATATGTATATCATGAATGGTAGGATTGGAAGAGATCGATATGTTGGTAATTACACAACTACTAGAAATAGCACTGTTGATTATTTTATTTGTAATGCTCAGTTGTTTGAAAATGTGTGTGATTTTGATATTCATGACTTTAATCCATTATTCTCTGATATTCATATGCCTGTGAGATGTTGTTTGAAAAACACGAATGATTTAATTAGTAATGATCAATCATATACGTCTACTGATGATGTAACAATAGAAGAAAAAACTAGATGGCTACTGTTGCAAGCAACAGACGGATTCCTCCTTTATTAGACCTTCCTCGGAACTGAAGCGTTAAAATCCGAATAAAGAAGATGAAAAAAGAATAGTTACTTTAGTATTTAATTCAACTCAGCAAATCAGTCAAAAGAGCTTATGTCTAACTTGGGACTCTTATCTATTTATCGACAAAAAAGAAGAAAAAGATGATAAATACCTTTCAAGTCTAGGAAGGCTTTAAAATCCTAGATCTGTTCTATCCATTTTGAATCCTTTTAAATTACTATCCCAAAAAGAATTGCACAATGAAATAGCAATGAGAAAATTTCTATAAATAGAGAATGACAACAGCATGGAAGTAGAGACAAGTAATGCTACTAAGATAAAAAAAGGAAACAGAGAACAAGAATAAAAGAGTTATCTATCTTACTATGTAAAGTTCAAATAAGAAGTACTACTTGTGTGAAGAATGAATATTTGAGAACAAAATCCTATCAATCCTACAAGAGTAAATGTTTGTTATGACCTTGAAAAAGTTTATTTCACCTTGAACCAAGGTCATGGATGAAAGATAAGCATTTTAGTTTATTCTCATCAAGATTTCTTTTAATCTATTCAAAGCTCAATATTTTATCAACAAAAGTCTGTTGTGACCTTGAAATCGAAAAAATGACCTTGGGTCAAACTCAAGGTGATAGAACTTGATGCAAGGAATATTTGCGCCAAGTTTGAACTCTCAATGTCAAATGGTCTTTGTTCTATAGGAAAAATTATGTTGTGACCTTGAGAATGAAAATTTGACCTTGGGTCAAGGTCAAGGTGAAAGGGCTTGGATCAATGATTGTATTTATGAAGTTTGAACTGTCAAGGTCATATAGTCTTTGTTCTATAGGCAAAAGTTTGTTGTGACCTTGAGAATCATAATTTGACCTTGAAACTAGGTCATCATCAATTACTACCTATAAGTACCCTACCATCCAAGTTTCAACTCAAAATCTCAAAAACTGTAGAAATTGGCACTGTGCCAATTTAAAGTTCCATTTTCAACTCTGAATAGCGCGAAAACCGTAAATATTTTATCGAGCATATAAGCATATAAAAATTTGCAAATTTCCCAAAGAACAATATAAAACAAATTTCATTCAAATCGCACGGTTAGTTTAGGAGTTTAAAGGTTTTAAAGATTTTACCTTTGATGACCTCTAGCGGGGGCATATGTGAACTTTTGGACAAGAAAAACATTTTAAATGAAGATCTTTACTTGCTCTTTCACATGATACTTTCCATTTTATCATATGATGCGGTACTTTGTTGTAACGTCTCTGGATTTGCTTGGGGGTAAGAATAATAATAATAAGAATAATAAGAATAAAGAAAAGACAATACAATAACAGAAAGGATTCCGACGGAAGTCGGAATCCTTAATAAGAATTATAAGAATAAAGAAAAGACAATACAATAACAGAAAGGATTCCGACGGAAATCGGAATCCTTAATAAATGGAAGGATGGAGGTTCCTGTGGACATAGCAGACGGATTCCTCTCATTTTCATCTTGTTAAGAACAGAAATGAAAATTGAAAAAATGCGAAAATGACTGGCCGCAGCTGGACTCGAACCAGGTACCTTCACCAAGGTAGGCCCCATCGTATCTTGTACATGTAATGTCAGGTCACATGGTTGAATTGACCAATGAAATTTGTAACACATCCTGGGTCATGCATATTAATTATGTGAGGGATTTTCCAATGAATCATGACAATATAGCAAGTGTTTTCAAACTGGTACATGTATTCGATATTTCTTGATTCTGTTAGAAAACATTTTGAACTAATACATACTCGTATAAATTTTGAAATGAAAACAATGTTGAAGCACTGTACTTTATGTTTGTTTACGAATGAAAAAAATTGAGGGGAAAAAATGGCCGAGGCCGGTATCGAACCCCGGACCCTCCGATTCGAAGTCTGACGCTCTACCGCTGAACTATTGCAGAACTGTCAAAAGTTTGCATCAAAAGTCTTTAGAAGGATGAAATCTTGCGACTATGATATGACTCAACATGTCGAGCATGTTCCGAATGATAAATCTTTATCGATCGATTCTATTTACAGGTTTGTATTCAGGAGTAAACAACACAGAATTTCATAAAATGTATTTTTTTTATTTGACTTTCATTGACCATGTATGTAGAGAATAAAATTATGAATCAATAAAATGTGTTTGCTTATTTTGCAAGGGCGGATCTAGACAGGGTAGGTGAAAACAGGTATGTACACGTAGGTAACATGTAAGTCGGAGGGGGGGGGGGGGGGGGGCAAAAACTTATCAACCTCCCCCTTTCGAAGGACTAGCCTATGTCATTGGATAAACAAACCGTCAAAGATCTTGTACAGTTATTTCAAAGATTGACGAATTCAAAAAGAAACAGACAAACACACGAGAAAAAAAAATGCCTTAGGGGGCCACATTGCTCCGTCAAAGGTCTTGTACAGTTGTTTCAAATATTAAGGAATTAATAAGAAAAAGACAAACAAACAAACAAAACAAATGAAAAAAAAAAAAACAAAAAAAAAACAAGAGGCCCAAGGGAGCCATATTGCTCAGTCAAAAGTCTTGTACAGTTGTTTCAAAGATTGTCGAATCAAAAAAGAAAAAAAAAACAAGCAAACAAACAAGCAAAACAAATGAAAAAATAAACAAACAAACAAAGCAAACAAGAGGCCCAAGGGGGCCACATTGCTCCGTCAAAGGTCTTGTACAGTTGTTTCAAAGATTGACGAATTAAAAAAACAAGACAAACAAACAAACAAAAAAAAAGAAAAATCATTAAGCCCAAGGGGGCCACATTGCTCCGTCAAAGGTCTTGTACAGTTGTTTCAAAGATTGACGAATGAAAAACAAGAGGCCTAAGGTGGCCATATATACACGTTGAAGTCAATGACAGTGAAATAAATATGCGCAATATGAAATGTGTTTTTCTTCTGAATAAAAAGCTATGAATAGGACTGACTTGATGCATGAACGATCGATAATTCTTGTAGTGCTGAATCAGCCATTTGTATTTCTCCGTTTGTATATCAAAACTAAAAACCACTAACATTCAGGAACTACAATGGCTATGTGGATAGGGCGTTGGACTGCTGGCCCAAGGGTACCGGGTTCGATCCCCAGTCTTGACGTTTTTTTTTTTCGCCGATCGTCTGCGTTTCTGTCTAGTACTCTCTCTATCTGTTCGTATGTCTGTTCGTTCCTCTATCGTTGTCAGTCTATCTAACACTGTCTATCTTACACTGTCAGTCTGTCTGTCTGGTCCATGCTGCAAATTTACCAGTTAATTTAAATGATGCTATTCAATTTTAAGACATTTTTAAAACATTTAAGTAGAAAATGACAACAGCATGAAAGTACAGACAAGTCATGGTACGAAGAGAAATAGAAATAAAAGATTTATCTTTCTTAGATCATGTAAAGTTCATATAAGAAGGACCTCGTTTGTGAAGTATAAGTAGTGTCGGACAAACACTGTGTATTTAACAAGTAAATGTTGTTATGACATTGAGAATGAAATTTTCACCTTGAACCAAGGTCAAGGAAAAAAGATGAGTATAGAATATCATTTTCTTCAAAATATATATGAAATTGAATAAAGCTCAATATTTTATCAACAAAAGACTGTTATGACCTTGAAATCGAACGAATGACCTTTGGCCAAGGTTAATGTGACAGGACTTACTGCAAGGAATATTTGTACCCAGTTTGCACTCTCAAGGTCAAACAGTCTTTGTTTTATAGGCAAAAATGTTGTTGTGACCTTGAGAATGAGAATTTGACCTTGGATGAAGGTCAAGGTGAAAGAGCTTGGCTTAACAATTATATGTATGAAGTTTGAACTCTGAAGGTCAAATAGTCTTTGTTCTATAAGCAAAAGTTTCATGTGACCTTGAGAATAAAAATTTGACCTTGAAAAGAAGGTCAACATTAAATGACTACCTATAAGTGACCTAACATCCAAGTTTCATCTCAAAGTCTCAAAAATTGTAGAAATTGGCACCTTGCCAATTTAAGGTTCCATTTTCAACTTGAAATAGCTTGAAAACTGTAAATATTTTATGGAGCATGTAAGCGTATAAAAGTTTGCAAATTTCTCAAGAACAATATAAAACAAATTTTGTTCAAATCGTACGGTTAGTAAAGGAGTTATAAGAGTTTAAAGATTTGACCTTTGATGACCTCTAGCGGGGGCATATGTGAACTTTTCGACAAGAAAAAAATATTAAATTAAAATCTTTATTTGCTCTTTCACATGAGACTTTCCATTTTATCATATGATGCGGTACTTTGTTGTAACGTCACTGGATTGGCTTGGGGGTAAGAATAATAATAATAATAAGAACTAGATGGCTACTGTTGCAAGCAACAGACGGATTCCTCCTTTATTAGACCTTCCTCGGAACTGCAGTGCTAAAATCCGAATAAAGAAGATGGAAAAAAGAATAGTTGCTTTAGTACCATATTAACTTTAGCAAATGAGTCAAAAGAGCTTATGTCTAATTTGGGACTCTTATTTATTTATCAACAAAATAGAAGAAAAAAATAATAAGAAATACCTTTCATGTTTACGAAAGCTTTAAACTCCATGCTCAATCAATATCTAATCCTTTACAATGACTTTCTCAAAACAGAATTGCACAATGATTTTGCAATGAGATAATTTCTATTAATAGATAATGACAACAACATGAAACTACTGATATGTAATGCTACTAAGAATAAATAAGAAAGAAACAGAGAACAAGAAAAAAAGAGTTATCTATCTTACTATGTAAAGTTCAAATAAGAAGTATTACTTGTGTGAAGAATAAATAGTTAAGGACAAAATTCTGTGGATTCTACAAGAGCAAATGTTTGTTATGACCTTGAAAAATTTAATTTGACCTTTAACCAAGGTCATGGATAAAAGATAAGCATTTGAATTTATTCTTATCAAGAGTCCTCTGAATCTAATCAAAGCTCAATATTTTATCGACAAAAGTCTGTTGTGACCTTGAAATCGAACAAATGAGCTTGGGTCAAGGTCAAGGTGAAAGGACTTGATGCAAGGAATATTTGCGCCAAGTTTGAACTCTCAAGGTCAAATGGTCCTTGTTCTATAGGCAAAAGTTTGTTGTGACCTTGAGAATCAAAATTTGACCTTGGGCCAAGTTCAAGGTGAAAGGGCTTGGCTCAATGATTGTATTTCTGAAGTTTGAACTGTCAAGGTCAAATAGTCTTTGTTCTATAGGCAAAAGTTTGTTGTGACCTTGAGAATCATAATGTGACCTTGAAACTTGGTCATCATCAATGACTACCTATTAGTAGCCCACCATCCAAGTTTCAACTCAAAATCTCAAAAACTGTAGAAATTGGCACTGTGCCAATTTAAAGTTCCATTTTCAACTCAAAATAGCACGAAAACCGTAAATATTTTATCGAGCATGTAAGCGTATAAAAGTTTGCAAATTTCCCAAAGAACATTTTAAAACAAATTTTGTTCAAATCGTACGGTTAGTTTAGGAGTTATAAGGTTTTAAAGATTTGAACTTTGATGACCTCTAGCGGGGGCATATGTAAACATTTTGACAACAAAATTTTTTTACCTCAAGATCTTGATATGCTCTTTCTTATGATACTTTTCGTTTTGTCATAAGAAGTGGCACTTTTTTGTACAGTCTCTGGATCGATCTGGGGGTAAGAATAATAATAATAACTAGATGGCTACTGTTGCAAGCAACAGACGGATTCCTCCTTTCTTAGACCTTCCTCGGAACTGAAGTGTTAAAATCCGAATAAAGAAGATAGAAAAAAGAATAGTTGCATAAGTACCTTATTCACTTCAGCAAATGGGTCAAAAGAGTTCATGTTTAATTTGGGACTCTTATTTATTTATCAACAAAATAGAAGAAAAAAAATTACGTACCTTTCATCTTTATGAAAGCTTTAAACTCCATGCCCTATGGATATCAAATCCTTTACAATTACTTTCTCAAAACAGAATTACACAATGATTTTGCAATGAGATAATTTCTATTAATAGAAAATGACAACAACATAAAAGTACAGATATGTAATGCTACTAAGAAAAAAAAAAAAAAAAAAGAAACAGAGAACAAGAATAAAAGAGTTATCTTTCTTATACTATGTTATGTTCAAATAAGAAGGACTACTTGTGTGAAGAATAAATAGTATAGCACAAAAAGTGTAAATTCTGCAAGAGAAAATGAAAGTTAAGACCTTGAGAATAATTATTTGGCCTTTAACCAATTTCATGGATGAAAGCTAAGTATTGTGATTATTCTCATCACGATTGATCTTAATCTGAGCTAAGTTCAATATCTAATCAACCAAAGTCATTTGTGACCTTGAAATTAAACAAATGACCTTGGGTCAAGGTCATGATGAAAAAGTTTGATGCAAGGAATATTTGTGTAAAGTTTGAACTCTCAAGGTCAAACAGTCTTTGTTTTATAGACTAAGGTTTGTTGTGACCTTGAAAATCAGAATTTGACCTTGGGTCAACGTCAAGGTGAAAGATCTGGGCCCAAGCATGATATGTATAAAGTATGAACTCTGAAGGTCAAATAGTCTTTGTTTTGTAGGGAAAAGTTGCTGTGACCTTGATAATGAGAATTTGACCTTAGGTCAAGGTCAAAGTGAAAGAACATGACTGAACAATTATTTGTATGAAGTTTAAACTCTGAAGGTCAAATAGTCTTTGTTCTATAGGAAAAAGTTTGTTGTGACCTTGAGAATCAGAATTTGACCTTGGGTCAAGGTCAAGGTGAAAGAGCTTGGTTTAATGATATAATCTATGAAGTTTGAACTCTGCAGGTCTAACAGTCTGTGTTCTTTAGGCAAAAGTTTGTTGTGACCTTGAGAATCAAAATTTGACCTTGGGTCAAGGTCAATGTGAAAGAGCTTGGTTTAACGATATTATGTATGAAGTTTGAACTCTGAAGGTCAAATAGTCTTTGTTCTACAGGCAAAAGTTTGTTGTGACCTTGAGAATCATAATTTGACCTTGAAAGTAGGTCAACATTAAATGACTACCTATAAGTAACCTACCATACAAGTTTCAACTCAAAATCTCAAAAACTGTAGAAATTGGCACTGTGCCAATTTAAAGTTCCATTTTCAACTCGGAATAGCGCGAAAACCGTAAATATTTTATCGAGCATGTAAGCGTATAAAAGTTTACAAATTTCCCAAAGAACATTTTAAAACAAATTTTGTTCAAATCGTACGGTTAGTTTAGGAGTTATAAGAGTTTAAAGATTTGAACTTTGATGACCTCTGGCGGGGGCATATGTGAACTTTTTGACGACAAAATTTTTTTACCTCAAGATCTTTATATGCTCTTTCACATGATCCTATTCGTTTTATCATAAGAAGTGGTACTTTTTTGTACAGTCACTGGAACGATTTGGGGGTAAGAATAATAATAATAATAATAATAATAAGAATAATAATAAGAACTAGATGGCTACTGTTGCAAGCAACAGACGGATTCCTCCTTTATTAGACCTTTCTCGGAACTGAAGTGCTAAAATTCGAATAAAGAAGATGGAAAAAAGAATAGTTGCTTTACTACAATATAAACTTCAGCAAATGAGTCAAAAGAGCTTATGTCTAATTTGGGACTCTTATTTATTTATCAACAAAATAGAAGAAAAAAATAATAAATACCTTTCATGTTTACGAAAGCTTTAAACTCCATGCACAATCAATATCTAATCCTTTACAATTACTTTCTCAAAAAAGAATTGCACAATGATTTTGCATTGAGATAATTTCTATTAATAGAAAATGACAACAACATGAAACTACTGATATGTAATGCTACTAACAATAAAAAAGAAAGAAACAGAGAACAAGAATAAAAGAGTTATCTATCTTACTATGTAAAGTTCAAATAAGAAGTACTACTTGTGTGAAGAATAAATAGTTAAGGACAAAATCCTGCGAATTCTACAAGAGTAAATGTTTGTTATGACCTTGAAAAAGTTAATTTGACCTTTAACCAAGGTCATGGATAAAAGATAAGCATTTGAATTTATTCTCATCAAGAGTCCTTTTAATCTAATCAAAGCTCAATATTTTATCGACAAAAGTCTGTTGGGACCTTGAAATCGAACAAATGACCTTGGGTCAAGGTCAATGTGAAAGGACTTGATGCAAGGAATATTTGAGCCAAGTTTGAACTCTCAAAGTCAAATGGTCTTTGTTCTATAGGAAAAAGTTTGTTGTGACCTTGAGAATCAAAATTTGACCTTGGGCCAAGGTCAAGGTGAAAGGGCTTGGCTCAATGATTGTATTTATGAAGTTTGAAGTGTCAAGGTCAAATAGTCTTTGTTCTATAGGCAAAAGTTTGTTATGACCTTGAGAATGATAATGTGACCTTGAAACTAAGTCATCATCAATGACTACCTATAAGTAACTTACCATCCAAGTTTCAACTCAAAATCTCAAAAACTGTAGAAATTGGCACTGTGCCAATTTAAAGTTCCATTTTCAACTCAAAATAGCGCGAAAACCGTAAATATTTTATCGAGCATGTAAGCGTATAAAAGTTTGCAAATTTCCCAAAGAACAATATAAAACAAATTTCATTCAAATCGCACGGTTAGTTTAGGAGTTATAAGGTTTTAAAGATTTGACCTTTGATGAACTCTAGCGGGGGCATATGTGAACTTTTCGACAAGAAAAAAAATTTAAATTAAGATCTTTATTTGCTCTTTCACATGATACTTTCCATTTTATCATATGATGCGGTACTTTGTTGTAAAGTCTCTGGATTGGTTTGGGGGTAAGAATAATAATAATAATAATAATAATAATAATAATAAGAATAATAAGAATAAAGAAAAGACAATACAATAACAGAAAGGATTCCGACGGAAGTCGGAATCCTTAATAAAGAAAAGACAATACAATAACAGAAAGGATTCCGACGGAATAGTCGGAATCCTTAATAAGAAGAAGAATAATAATAAGAATAAAGAAAAGACAATACAATAACAGAAAGGATTCCGACGGAATAGTCGGAATCCTTAATAATAAGAATAATAATAAGAATAAAGAAAAGACATTGCAATAACAGAAAGGATTCCGACGGAATAGTCGGAATCCTTAATAATAATAAGAATAATAAGAATAAAGAAAAGACAATACAATAACAGAAAGGATTCCGACGGAAATCGGAATCCTTAATAAATGGAAGGATGGAGGTTCCTGTGGACATAGCAGACGGATTCCTCTCATTTTCATCTTGTTAAGAACAGAAATGAAAATTGAAAAAATGCGAAAATGACTGGCCGCAGCTGGACTCGAACCAGGTACCTTCACCAAGGTAGGCCCCATCGTATCTTGTACATGTAATGTCAGGTCACATGGTTGAATTGACCAATGAAATTTGTAACACATCCTGGGTCATGCATATTAATTATGTGAGGGATTTTCCAATGAATCATGACAATATAGCAAGTGTTTTCAAACTGGTACATGTATTCGATATTTCTTGATTCTGTTAGAAAACATTTTGAACTAATACATACTCGTATAAATTTTGAAATGAAAACAATGTTGAAGCACTGTACTTTATGTTTGCTTACGAATGAAAAAAATTGAGGGAAAAAAATGGCCGAGGCCGGTATCGAATCCCGGACCCTCCGATTCGAAGTCTGACGCTCTACCGCTGAGCTATTGCAGAACTGACAAAGGTTTGCATCAAAAGTCTTTAGAAGGATGAAATCTTGCGACTATGATATGACTCAACATGTCGAGCATGTTCCGAATGATAAATCTTTATCGATCGATTCTATTTACAGGTTTGTATTCAGGAGTAAACAACACAGAATTTCATAAAATGTATTTTTTTTATTTGACTTTCATTGACCATGTATGTAGAGAATAAAATTATGAATCAATAAAATGTGTTTGCTTATTTTGCAAGGGCGGATCTAGACAGGGTAGGTGAAAACAGGTATGTACACGTATGTAACATGTAAGTCAGAGGGGGGGGGGGGGGCAAAAACTTATCAACCTCCCCCTTTCGAAGGACTAGCCTATGTCATTGGATAAACAAACCGTCAAAGATCTTGTACAGTTATTTCAAAGATTGACGAATTCAAAAAGAAACAGACAAACAAACGAGAAAAAAAAATGCCCAAGGGGGCCACATTGCTCCGTCAAAGGTCTTGTTCAGTTGTTTCAAATATTAAGGAATTTAATAAGAAAAAGACAAACAAACAAAACAAATGAAAAAAAAAACAAAACAAAACAAGAGGCCCAAGGGAGCCATTTTGCTCAGACAAAAGTCTTGTACAGTTGTTTCAAAGATTGTCGAATCAAAAAAGAAAAAAAAAACAAGCAAACAAACAAACAAGCAAAACAAATGAAAATAATAAAAAAAAAAAACCAAGAAGGCCAAGGGGGCCACATTGCTCCGTCAAAGGTCTTGTACAGTTGTTTCAAAGATTGACGAATGAAAAAATAGAGGCCTATGCGCAATATGAAATGTGTTTTTCTTCTGAATAAAAAGCTATGAATAGGACTGACTTGTTGCATGAACGATCGATAATTCTTGTAATGCTGAATCAGCCATTTGTATTTCTCCGTCTGTATATCAAAAATAAAAACCACTAACATTCAGGAACTCCAATGGCTATGTGGATAGGGCGTTGGACTGCTGGCCCAAGGGTACCGGGTTCGATCCCCAGTCTGGACGTTTTTTTTTATCGCCGATCGTCTGCGTTTCTGTCTAGTACTCTCTCTATCTGTTCGTATGTCTGTTCGTTCTTCTATCGTTGTCAGTCTATCTAACACTGTCTATCTTACACTGTCAGTCTGTCTGTCTGGTCCATGCTGCAAATTTACCAGTTAATTTAAATGATGCTATTCAATTTTAAGACATTTTTAAAACATTTAATTAGAAAATGACAACAGCATGAAAGTACAGACAAGTCATGGTACGAAGAGAAATAGAAATAAAAGATTTATCTTTCTTAGATCATGTAAAGTTCATATAAGAAGGACCTCGTTTGTGGAGTATAAGTAGTGTATGACAAACACTGTGTATTTAACAAGTAAATGTTGTTATGACATTGAGAATGAAATTTTCACCTTGAACCAAAGTCAAGGAAAAAAGATGAGTATAGAATATCATTTTCTTCAAAATATATATGAAATTGAATAAAGCTCAATATTTTATCAACCTTGGTCAAGGTCAATATGACAGGACTTACTGCAAGGAATATTTGTACCCAGTTTGCATTCTCAAGGTCAAACAGTCTTTGTTTTATAGGCAAAAATGTTGTCGTGACCTTGAGAATGAGAATTTGACCTTGGATCAAGGTCAAGGTGAAAGAGCTTGGCTTAACAATTTTATGTATGAAGTTTGAACTCTGAAGGTCAAATAGTCTTTGTTCTATAAGCAAAAGTTTCAAGTGACCTTGAGAATAAAAATTTGACCTTGAAAAGAAGGTCAACATTAAATGACTACCTTTAAGTGACCTAACATCCAAGTTTCAACTCAAAGTCTCAAAAATTGTAGAAATTGGCACCTTGCCAATTTAAGGTTCCATTTTCAACTTGAAATAGCTTGAAAACTGTAAATATTTTATGGAGCATGTAAGCGTATAAAAGTTTGCAAATTTCTCAAAGAACAATATAAAACAAATTTTGTTCAAATCGTACGGTTAGTAAAGGAGTTATAAGAGTTTAAAGATTTGACCGCTGATGACCTCTAGCGGGGGCATATGTGAACTTTTCGACAAGAAAAAAATATTAAATTAAGATCTTTATTTGCTCTTTTACATGATACTTTCCATTTTATCATATGATGCGGTACTTTGATGTAACGTCACTGGATTGGCTTGGGGGTAAGAATAATAATAATAATAATAATAACTAGATGGCTACTGTTGCAAGCAACAGACGGATTCCTCCTTTATTAGACCTTCCTCGGAACTGAAGTGCTAAAATCCGAATAAAGAAGATGGAAAAAAGAATAGTTGCTTTAGTACCATATTAACTTTAGCAAATGAGTCAAAAGAGCTTATGTCTAATTTGGGACTCTTATTTATTTATCAACAAAATAGAAGAATAAAAAAAAATAAATACCTTTCATGTTTACGAAAGCTTTTAACTCCATGCACAATCAATATCTAATCCTTTACAATGACTTTCTCAAAATAGAATTGCGCAATGATTTTGCAATGAGATAATTTCTATTAATAGAAAATGACAACAACATGAAACTACTGATATGTAATGCTACTAAGAATAAAAAAGAAAGAAACAGAGAACAAGAATAAAAGAGTTATCTATCTTACAATGTAAGTTCAAATAAGAAGTACTACTTGTGTGAAGAATAAATAGTTAAGGACAAAACCTGTGAATTCTACAAGAGTAAAGGTTTGTTATGACCTTGAAAAAGTTAATTTGACCTTTAACCAAGGTCATGGATAAAAGATAAGCATTTGAATTTATTCTCATCAAGAGTCCTCTTAATCTAATCAAAGCTCAATATTTTATCGACAAAAGTCTGTTGTGACCTTGAAATCGAACAAATGACCTTGGGTCAAGGTCAAGGTGAAAGGACTTGATGCAAGGAATATTTGCGCCAAGTTTGAACTCTCAAGGTCAAATGGTCTTTGTTCTATAGGCAAAAGTTTGTTGTGACCTTGAGAATCAAAATTTGACCTTGGGCCAAGGTCAAGGTGAAAGGGCTTGGCTCAATGATTGTATTTATGAAGTTTGAACTGTCAAGGTCAAATAGCCTTTGTTCTATAGGCAAAAGTTTGTTGTGACCTTGAGAATCATAATGTGACCTTGAAACTAGGTCATCATCAATGACTACCTATTAGTAGCCTACCATCCAAGTTTCAACTCAAAATCTCAAAAACTGTAGAATTTGGCACTGTGCCAATTTAAAGTTCCAAAATAGCAGGAAAACCGTAAATATTTTATCGAGCATGTAAGCGTATAAAAGTTTGCAAATTTTCCTAAGATCAATATAAAATAAATTTCGTTGAAATCGTACGGTTAGTTAAGAAGTTATAAGAGTTTAAATATTTGACCTTTGATGACCTCGAGCGGGGGCATATGTGAACCATTTGACAAGAAAAAAAATTTCATTCAAGATCTTCATATGCTCTTTCACATGGTACTTTCCGTTTTTTCATATGATGCTGTACTTTTTTGTAAAGTGTCCGGAACGGTTTGGGGGTAAGAATAATAATAATAACTAGATGGCTACTGTTGCAAGCAACAGACGGATTCCTCCTTTATTAGACCTTCCTCGGAACTGAAGTGCTAAAATCCGAATAAAGAAGATGGGAAAAAGGTTAGTTGCTTTAGTACCATATTAACTTCAGCAAATGAGCCAAAAAAGCTTAAGTCTAATTTGGGACTCTAATTTATTTATCAACAAAATAGAAGAAAAAAAAAAATACCTTTCATGTTTACGAAAGCTTTAAACTCCATGCTCAATCAATATCTAATCCTTAACAAGAATTGCACAATGATTTTGCAATGAGATAATTTCTATTAATAGAAAATGACAACAACATGAAAGTACTGATATGTAATGCTACTAAGAATAAAAAAGAAAGAAACAGACAACAAGAATAAAAGAGTTATCTATCTTACTATGTCAAGTTCAAATAAGCAGTACTACTTGTGTGAAGAATAAATAGTTAAGGACAAAATCCTGTGAATTCTACAAGAGTAAATGTTTGCTATGACCTTGAAAAAGTTTATTTGACCTTTAACCAAGGTCATGGATAAAAGATAAGCATTTTAGTTTATTCTCATCAAGAGTCCTCTTAATCTAATGAAAGCTCAATATTTTATCGACAAAAGTCTATGGTGACCTTGAAATCGAACAAATGACCTTGGGTCAAGGTCAGGGTGAAAGGACTTTATGCAAGGGACATTTGCGCCAAGTATGAACTGTCAAGGTCAAATAGTCTTTGTTCTATAGGCAAAAGTTTGTTCTGACCTTGAGAATCATAATTTGACCTTGAAACTAGGTCATCATCAATGACTACCTATAAGTAACCTACCATCCAAGTTTCAACTCAAAATCTCAAAAACTGTAGAAATTGGCACTGTGCCAATTTAAAGTTCCATTTTCAACTCAAAATAGCACGAAAACCGTAAATATTTTATCGAGCATGTAAGCGTAGAAAAGTTTGCAATTTTCCCAAAGAACAATATAAAACAAATTTTGTTCAAATCCAACGGTTAGTTTAGGAGTTAAAAGAGTTTAAAGATTTGACCTTTGATGATCTACAGCGGGGGCATATGTGAACCATTTGACAAGAAAAAAAATTTCATTCAAGATCTTTATATGCTCTTCCACATGGTAATATCCGTTCTTTCATATGATGCTGTACTTTTTTGTAAAGTGTCCGGAACGGTTTGGGGGTAAGAATAATAATAATAAGAATAATAATAAGAATAAAGAAAAGACAATACAATAACAGAAAGGATTCCGACGGAAATCGGAATCCTTAATAAGAATAATAAGAATAAAGAAAAGACAATACAATAACAGAAAGGATTCCGACGGAAATCGGAATCCTTAATAAATGGAAGGATGGAGGTTCCTGTGGACATAGCAGACGGATTCCTCTCATTTTCATCTTGTTAAGAACAGAAATGAAAATTGAAAAAATGCGAAAATGACTGGCCGCAGCTGGACTCGAACCAGGTACCTTCACCAAGGTAGGCCCCATCGTATCTTGTACATGTAATGTCAGGTCACATGGTTGAATTGACCAATGAAATTTGTAACACATCCTGGGTCATGCATATTAATTATGTGAGGGATTTTCCAATGAATCATGACAATATAGCAAGTGTTTTCAAACTGGTACATGTATTCGATATTTCTTGATTCTGTTAGAAAACATTTTGAACTAATACATACTCGTATAAATTTTGAAATGAAAACAATGTTGAAGCACTGTACTTTATGTTTGCTTACGAATGAAAAAAATTGAGGGAAAAAAATGGCCGAGGCCGGTATCGAATCCCGGACCCTCCGATTCGAAGTCTGACGCTCTACCGCTGAGCTATTGCAGAACTGACAAAGGTTTGCATCAAAAGTCTTTAGAAGGATGAAATCTTGCGACTATGATATGACTCAACATGTCGAGCATGTTCCGAATGATAAATCTTTATCGATCGATTCTATTTACAGGTTTGTATTCAGGAGTAAACAACACAGAATTTCATAAAATGTATTTTTTTTATTTGACTTTCATTGACCATGTATGTAGAGAATAAAATTATGAATCAATAAAATGTGTTTGCTTATTTTGCAAGGGCGGATCTAGACAGGGTAGGTGAAAACAGGTATGTACACGTATGTAACATGTAAGTCAGAGGGGGGGGGGGGCAAAAACTTATCAACCTCCCCCTTTCGAAGGACTAGCCTATGTCATTGGATAAACAAACCGTCAAAGATCTTGTACAGTTATTTCAAAGATTGACGAATTCAAAAAGAAACAGACAAACAAACGAGAAAAAAAAATGCCCAAGGGGGCCACATTGCTCCGTCAAAGGTCTTGTTCAGTTGTTTCAAATATTAAGGAATTTAATAAGAAAAAGACAAACAAACAAAACAAATGAAAAAAAAAACAAAACAAAACAAGAGGCCCAAGGGAGCCATTTTGCTCAGACAAAAGTCTTGTACAGTTGTTTCAAAGATTGTCGAATCAAAAAAGAAAAAAAAAAACAAGCAAACAAACAAACAAGCAAAACAAATGAAAATAATAAAAAAAAAAAAACCAAGAAGGCCAAGGGGGCCACATTGCTCCGTCAAAGGTCTTGTACAGTTGTTTCAAAGATTGACGAATGAAAAAATAGAGGCCTATGCGCAATATGAAATGTGTTTTTCTTCTGAATAAAAAGCTATGAATAGGACTGACTTGTTGCATGAACGATCGATAATTCTTGTAATGCTGAATCAGCCATTTGTATTTCTCCGTCTGTATATCAAAAATAAAAACCACTAACATTCAGGAACTCCAATGGCTATGTGGATAGGGCGTTGGACTGCTGGCCCAAGGGTACCGGGTTCGATCCCCAGTCTGGACGTTTTTTTTTATCGCCGATCGTCTGCGTTTCTGTCTAGTACTCTCTCTATCTGTTCGTATGTCTGTTCGTTCTTCTATCGTTGTCAGTCTATCTAACACTGTCTATCTTACACTGTCAGTCTGTCTGTCTGGTCCATGCTGCAAATTTACCAGTTAATTTAAATGATGCTATTCAATTTTAAGACATTTTTAAAACATTTAATTAGAAAATGACAACAGCATGAAAGTACAGACAAGTCATGGTACGAAGAGAAATAGAAATAAAAGATTTATCTTTCTTAGATCATGTAAAGTTCATATAAGAAGGACCTCGTTTGTGGAGTATAAGTAGTGTATGACAAACACTGTGTATTTAACAAGTAAATGTTGTTATGACATTGAGAATGAAATTTTCACCTTGAACCAAAGTCAAGGAAAAAAGATGAGTATAGAATATCATTTTCTTCAAAATATATATGAAATTGAATAAAGCTCAATATTTTATCAACCTTGGTCAAGGTCAATATGACAGGACTTACTGCAAGGAATATTTGTACCCAGTTTGCATTCTCAAGGTCAAACAGTCTTTGTTTTATAGGCAAAAATGTTGTCGTGACCTTGAGAATGAGAATTTGACCTTGGATCAAGGTCAAGGTGAAAGAGCTTGGCTTAACAATTTTATGTATGAAGTTTGAACTCTGAAGGTCAAATAGTCTTTGTTCTATAAGCAAAAGTTTCAAGTGACCTTGAGAATAAAAATTTGACCTTGAAAAGAAGGTCAACATTAAATGACTACCTTTAAGTGACCTAACATCCAAGTTTCAACTCAAAGTCTCAAAAATTGTAGAAATTGGCACCTTGCCAATTTAAGGTTCCATTTTCAACTTGAAATAGCTTGAAAACTGTAAATATTTTATGGAGCATGTAAGCGTATAAAAGTTTGCAAATTTCTCAAAGAACAATATAAAACAAATTTTGTTCAAATCGTACGGTTAGTAAAGGAGTTATAAGAGTTTAAAGATTTGACCGCTGATGACCTCTAGCGGGGGCATATGTGAACTTTTCGACAAGAAAAAAATATTAAATTAAGATCTTTATTTGCTCTTTTACATGATACTTTCCATTTTATCATATGATGCGGTACTTTGATGTAACGTCACTGGATTGGCTTGGGGGTAAGAATAATAATAATAATAATAATAATAATAATAATAAGAATAATAAGAATAAAGAAAAGACAATACAATAACAGAAAGGATTCCGACGGAAATCGGAATCCTTAATAAATGGAAGGATGGAGGTTCCTGTGGACATAGCAGACGGATTCCTCTCATTTTCATCTTGTTAAGAACAGAAATGAAAATTGAAAAAATGCGAAAATGACTGGCCGCAGCTGGACTCGAACCAGGTACCTTCACCAAGGTAGGCCCCATCGTATCTTGTACATGTAATGTCAGGTCACATGGTTGAATTGACCAATGAAATTTGTAACACATCCTGGGTCATGCATATTAATTATGTGAGGGATTTTCCAATGAATCATGACAATATAGCAAGTGTTTTCAAACTGGTACATGTATTCGACATTTCTTGATTCTGTTAGAAAACATTTTGAACTAATACATACTCGTATAAATTTTGAAATGAAAACAATGTTGAAGCACTGTACTTTATGTTTGCTTACGAATGAAAAAAATTGAGGGAAAAAAATGGCCGAGGCCGGTATCGAATCCCGGACCCTCCGATTCGAAGTCTGACGCTCTACCGCTGAGCTATTGCAGAACTGACAAAGGTTTGCATCAAAAGTCTTTAGAAGGATGAAATCTTGCGACTATGATATGACTCAACATGTCGAGCATGTTCCGAATGATAAATCTTTATCGATCGATTCTATTTACAGGTTTGTATTCAGGAGTAAACAACACAGAATTTCATAAAATGTATTTTTTTTATTTGACTTTCATTGACCATGTATGTAGAGAATAAAATTATGAATCAATAAAATGTGTTTGCTTATTTTGCAAGGGCGGATCTAGACAGGGTAGGTGAAAACAGGTATGTACACGTATGTAACATGTAAGTCAGAGGGGGGGGGGGGCAAAAACTTATCAACCTCCCCCTTTCGAAGGACTAGCCTATGTCATTGGATAAACAAACCGTCAAAGATCTTGTACAGTTATTTCAAAGATTGACGAATTCAAAAAGAAACAGACAAACAAACGAGAAAAAAAAATGCCCAAGGGGGCCACATTGCTCCGTCAAAGGTCTTGTTCAGTTGTTTCAAATATTAAGGAATTTAATAAGAAAAAGACAAACAAACAAAACAAATGAAAAAAAAAACAAAACAAAACAAGAGGCCCAAGGGAGCCATTTTGCTCAGACAAAAGTCTTGTACAGTTGTTTCAAAGATTGTCGAATCAAAAAAGAAAAAAAAAACAAGCAAACAAACAAACAAGCAAAACAAATGAAAATAATAAAAAAAAAACCAAGAAGGCCAAGGGGGCCACATTGCTCCGTCAAAGGTCTTGTACAGTTGTTTCAAAGATTGACGAATGAAAAAATAGAGGCCTATGCGCAATATGAAATGTGTTTTTCTTCTGAATAAAAAGCTATGAATAGGACTGACTTGTTGCATGAACGATCGATAATTCTTGTAATGCTGAATCAGCCATTTGTATTTCTCCGTCTGTATATCAAAAATAAAAACCACTAACATTCAGGAACTCCAATGGCTATGTGGATAGGGCGTTGGACTGCTGGCCCAAGGGTACCGGGTTCGATCCCCAGTCTGGACGTTTTTTTTTATCGCCGATCGTCTGCGTTTCTGTCTAGTACTCTCTCTATCTGTTCGTATGTCTGTTCGTTCTTCTATCGTTGTCAGTCTATCTAACACTGTCTATCTTACACTGTCAGTCTGTCTGTCTGGTCCATGCTGCAAATTTACCAGTTAATTTAAATGATGCTATTCAATTTTAAGACATTTTTAAAACATTTAATTAGAAAATGACAACAGCATGAAAGTACAGACAAGTCATGGTACGAAGAGAAATAGAAATAAAAGATTTATCTTTCTTAGATCATGTAAAGTTCATATAAGAAGGACCTCGTTTGTGGAGTATAAGTAGTGTATGACAAACACTGTGTATTTAACAAGTAAATGTTGTTATGACATTGAGAATGAAATTTTCACCTTGAACCAAAGTCAAGGAAAAAAGATGAGTATAGAATATCATTTTCTTCAAATTATATATGAAATTGAATAAAGCTCAATATTTTATCAACCTTGGTCAAGGTCAATATGACAGGACTTACTGCAAGGAATATTTGTACCCAGTTTGCATTCTCAAGGTCAAACAGTCTTTGTTTTATAGGCAAAAATGTTGTCGTGACCTTGAGAATGAGAATTTGACCTTGGATCAAGGTCAAGGTGAAAGAGCTTGGCTTAACAATTTTATGTATGAAGTTTGAACTCTGAAGGTCAAATAGTCTTTGTTCTATAAGCAAAAGTTTCAAGTGACCTTGAGAATAAAAATTTGACCTTGAAAAGAAGGTCAACATTAAATGACTACCTTTAAGTGACCTAACATCCAAGTTTCAACTCAAAGTCTCAAAACTTGTAGAAATTGGCACCTTGCCAATTTAAGGTTCCATTTTCAACTTGAAATAGCTTGAAAACTGTAAATATTTTATGGAGCATGTAAGCGTATAAAAGTTTGCAAATTTCTCAAAGAACAATATAAAACAAATTTTGTTCAAATCGTACGGTTAGTAAAGGAGTTATAAGAGTTTAAAGATTTGACCGCTGATGACCTCTAGCGGGGGCATATGTGAACTTTTCGACAAGAAAAAAATATTAAATTAAGATCTTTATTTGCTCTTTTACATGATACTTTCAATTTTATCATATGATGCGGTACTTTGATGTAACGTCACTGGATTGGCTTGGGGGTAAGAATAATAATAATAATAATAATAACTAGATGGCTACTGTTGCAAGCAACAGACGGATTCCTCCTTTATTAGACAATCCTCGGAACTGAAGTGTTAAAATCCGAATAAAGAAGATGGAAAAAAGAATAGTTGCTTTAGTACCTTATTCATTTTAGCAAATGAGTCAAAAGAGCTTATGTCTAATTTGGGACTCTTATTTATTTATCAACAAAATAGAAGAAAAAATAATAAATACCTTTCATGTTTACGAAAGCTTTAAACTCCATGCACAATCAATATCTAATCCTTTACAATGACTTTCTCAAAAAAGAATTGCACAATGATTTTGCGATGAGATAATTTCTATTAATAGAAAATGACATCAACATGAAACTATTGATATGTAATGCTACTAAGAATAAAAAAGAAACAGAGAACAAGAATAAAAGAGTTATCTATCTTACTATGTAAAGTTCAAATAAGAAGTACTACTTGTGTGAAGAATAAATAGTTAAGGACAAAATCCGGTGTATTCTACAAGAGTAAATGTTTGTTATGACCTTGAAAAAGTTAATTTGACCTTTAACCAAGGTCATGGATAAAAGATAAGCATTTGAATTTATTCTCATCATGAGTCCTCTTAATCTAATCAAAGCTCAATATTCTGTCGACAAAAGTCTGTTGTAACCTTGAAATCAAACAAATGACCTTGGGTCAAGGTCAAGGTGAAAGGGCTTTATGCAAGAAATATTTGCGCCAAGTTTGAACTCTCAAGGTCAAATGGTCTTTGTTCTATAGGCAAAAGTTTGTTGTGACCTTGAGAATCAAAATTTGACCTTGGGCCAAGGTCAGTGTGAAAGGGCTTGACTCAATGATTGTATTTATGAAGTTTGAACTGTCAAGGTCAAATAGTCTTCGTTCTATAGGCAAAAGTTTGTTGTGACCTTGAGAATCATATTGTGACCTTGAAACTAGGTCATCATCAATGACTACCTATTAGTAGCCTACCATCCAAGTTTCAACTCAAAATCTCAAAAACTGTAGAAATTGGCACTGTGCCAATTTAAAGTTCCACTTTCAACTTGGAATAGCGCGAAAACCGTAAATATTTTATCGAGCATGTAAGCGTATAAAAGTTTCCAATTTTCCCAAAGAATATCTAAAAACAAATTTCGTCCAAATCGTACGGTTAGTTAAGGAGTTATAAGTGTTTAAAGATTTGACCTTTGATGAGCTCCAGCGGGGGCATTGCTGAACTTATCAACAAACATAAAATAGTTAAAGAAGATCTTGTAATGCTCTTTCTGATGGTACTATCCCTTTTGCTCTGTGTTAAAAGACCTTTGAATAAATTGTCTGGAAATGATGAGGGGGTAAGAATAAAAATAATAATAATAATAATAATAATAAGAATAATAATAAGAATAAAGAAAAGACATTGCAATAACAGAAAGGATTCCGACGGAATAGTCGGAATCCTTAATAATAATAATAAGAATAATAAGAATAAAGAAAAGACAATACAATAACAGAAAGGATTCCGACGGAAATCGGAATCCTTAATAAATGGAAGGATGGAGGTTCCTGTGGACATAGCAGACGGATTCCTCTCATTTTCATCTTGTTAAGAACAGAAATGAAAATTGAAAAAATGCGAAAATGACTGGCCGCAGCTGGACTCGAACCAGGTACCTTCACCAAGGTAGGCCCCATCGTATCTTGTACATGTAATGTCAGGTCACATGGTTGAATTGACCAATGAAATTTGTAACACATCCTGGGTCATGCATATTAATTATGTGAGGGATTTTCCAATGAATCATGACAATATAGCAAGTGTTTTCAAACTGGTACATGTATTCGATATTTCTTGATTCTGTTAGAAAACATTTTGAACTAATACATACTCGTATAAATTTTGAAATGAAAACAATGTTGAAGCACTGTACTTTATGTTTGCTTACGAATGAAAAAAATTGAGGGAAAAAAATGGCCGAGGCCGGTATCGAATCCCGGACCCTCCGATTCGAAGTCTGACGCTCTACCGCTGAGCTATTGCAGAACTGACAAAGGTTTGCATCAAAAGTCTTTAGAAGGATGAAATCTTGCGACTATGATATGACTCAACATGTCGAGCATGTTCCGAATGATAAATCTTTATCGATCGATTCTATTTACAGGTTTGTATTCAGGAGTAAACAAAACAGAATTTCATAAAATGTATTTTTTTTATTTGACTTTCATTGACCATGTATGTAGAGAATAAAATTATGAATCAATAAAATGTGTTTGCTTATTTTGCAAGGGCGGATCTAGACAGGGTAGGTGAAAACAGGTATGTACACGTATGTAACATGTAAGTCAGAGGGGGGGGGGGGGGCAAAAACTTATCAACCTCCCCCTTTCGAAGGACTAGCCTATGTCATTGGATAAACAAACCGTCAAAGATCTTGTACAGTTATTTCAAAGATTGACGAATTCAAAAAGAAACAGACAAACAAACGAGAAAAAAAAATGCCCAAGGGGGCCACATTGCTCCGTCAAAGGTCTTGTTCAGTTGTTTCAAATATTAAGGAATTTAATAAGAAAAAGACAAACAAACAAAACAAATGAAAAAAAAAAAACAAAACAAAACAAGAGGCCCAAGGGAGCCATTTTGCTCAGACAAAAGTCTTGTACAGTTGTTTCAAAGATTGTCGAATCAAAAAAGAAAAAAAAAACAAGCAAACAAACAAACAAGCAAAACAAATGAAAATAATAAAAAAAAAAAAAACCAAGAAGGCCAAGGGGGCCACATTGCTCCGTCAAAGGTCTTGTACAGTTGTTTCAAAGATTGACGAATGAAAAAATAGAGGCCTATGCGCAATATGAAATGTGTTTTTCTTCTGAATAAAAAGCTATGAATAGGACTGACTTGTTGCATGAACGATCGATAATTCTTGTAATGCTGAATCAGCCATTTGTATTTCTCCGTCTGTATATCAAAAATAAAAACCACTAACATTCAGGAACTCCAATGGCTATGTGGATAGGGCGTTGGACTGCTGGCCCAAGGGTACCGGGTTCGATCCCCAGTCTGGACGTTTTTTTTTTATCGCCGATCGTCTGCGTTTCTGTCTAGTACTCTCTCTATCTGTTCGTATGTCTGTTCGTTCTTCTATCGTTGTCAGTCTATCTAACACTGTCTATCTTACACTGTCAGTCTGTCTGTCTGGTCCATGCTGCAAATTTACCAGTTAATTTAAATGATGCTATTCAATTTTAAGACATTTTTAAAACATTTAATTAGAAAATGACAACAGCATGAAAGTACAGACAAGTCATGGTACGAAGAGAAATAGAAATAAAAGATTTATCTTTCTTAGATCATGTAAAGTTCATATAAGAAGGACCTCGTTTGTGGAGTATAAGTAGTGTATGACAAACACTGTGTATTTAACAAGTAAATGTTGTTATGACATTGAGAATGAAATTTTCACCTTGAACCAAAGTCAAGGAAAAAAGATGAGTATAGAATATCATTTTCTTCAAAATATATATGAAATTGAATAAAGCTCAATATTTTATCAACCTTGGTCAAGGTCAATATGACAGGACTTACTGCAAGGAATATTTGTACCCAGTTTGCATTCTCAAGGTCAAACAGTCTTTGTTTTATAGGCAAAAATGTTGTCGTGACCTTGAGAATGAGAATTTGACCTTGGATCAAGGTCAAGGTGAAAGAGCTTGGCTTAACAATTTTATGTATGAAGTTTGAACTCTGAAGGTCAAATAGTCTTTGTTCTATAAGCAAAAGTTTCAAGTGACCTTGAGAATAAAAATTTGACCTTGAAAAGAAGGTCAACATTAAATGACTACCTTTAAGTGACCTAACATCCAAGTTTCAACTCAAAGTCTCAAAAATTGTAGAAATTGGCACCTTGCCAATTTAAGGTTCCATTTTCAACTTGAAATAGCTTGAAAACTGTAAATATTTTATGGAGCATGTAAGCGTATAAAAGTTTGCAAATTTCTCAAAGAACAATATAAAACAAATTTTGTTCAAATCGTACGGTTAGTAAAGGAGTTATAAGAGTTTAAAGATTTGACCGCTGATGACCTCTAGCGGGGGCATATGTGAACTTTTCGACAAGAAAAAAATATTAAATTAAGATCTTTATTTGCTCTTTTACATGATACTTTCAATTTTATCATATGATGCGGTACTTTGATGTAACGTCACTGGATTGGCTTGGGGGTAAGAATAATAATAATAATAATAATAATAATAATAATAATAAGAATAATAAGAATAAAGAAAAGACAATACAATAACAGAAAGGATTCCGACGGAAATCGGAATCCTTAATAAATGGAAGGATGGAGGTTCCTGTGGACATAGCAGACGGATTCCTCTCATTTTCATCTTGTTAAGAACAGAAATGAAAATTGAAAAAATGCGAAAATGACTGGCCGCAGCTGGACTCGAACCAGGTACCTTCACCAAGGTAGGCCCCATCGTATCTTGTACATGTAATGTCAGGTCACATGGTTGAATTGACCAATGAAATTTGTAACACATCCTGGGTCATGCATATTAATTATGTGAGGGATTTTCCAATGAATCATGACAATATAGCAAGTGTTTTCAAACTGGTACATGTATTCGATATTTCTTGATTCTGTTAGAAAACATTTTGAACTAATACATACTCGTATAAATTTTGAAATGAAAACAATGTTGAAGCACTGTACTTTATGTTTGCTTACGAATGAAAAAAATTGAGGGAAAAAAATGGCCGAGGCCGGTATCGAATCCCGGACCCTCCGATTCGAAGTCTGACGCTCTACCGCTGAGCTATTGCAGAACTGACAAAGGTTTGCATCAAAAGTCTTTAGAAGGATGAAATCTTGCGACTATGATATGACTCAACATGTCGAGCATGTTCCGAATGATAAATCTTTATCGATCGATTCTATTTACAGGTTTGTATTCAGGAGTAAACAACACAGAATTTCATAAAATGTATTTTTTTTTATTTGACTTTCATTGACCATGTATGTAGAGAATAAAATTATGAATCAATAAAATGTGTTTGCTTATTTTGCAAGGGCGGATCTAGACAGGGTAGGTGAAAACAGGTATGTACACGTATGTAACATGTAAGTCAGAGGGGGGGGGGGGGGGGGGCAAAAACTTATCAACCTCCGCCTTTCGAAGGACTAGCCTATGTCATTGGATAAACAAACCGTCAAAGATCTTGTACAGTTATTTCAAAGATTGACGAATTCAAAAAGAAACAGACAAACAAACGAGAAAAAAAAAAAATGCCCAAGGGGGCCACATTGCTCCGTCAAAGGTCTTGTTCAGTTGTTTCAAATATTAAGGAATTTAATAAGAAAAAGACAAGCAAACAAAACAAGTGAAAAAAAAAAACAAAACAAAACAAGAGGCCCAAGGGAGCCATTTTGCTCAGACAAAAGTCTTGTACAGTTGTTTCAAAGATTGTCGAATCAAAAAAGAAAAAAAAAACAAGCAAACAAACAAACAAGCAAAACAAATGAAAATAAAAAAAAAAAAAGCAAACAAGAGGCCCAAGGGGGCCACATTGCTCCGTCAAAGGTCTTGTACAGTTGTTTCAAAGATTGACGAATTAAAAAAACAAGACAAACAAACAAAAAAAAAAAAAAAAAAAAAAACCAAGAAGGCCAAGGGGGCCACATTGCTCCGTCAAAGGTCTTGTACAGTTGTTTCAAAGATTGACGAATGAAAAAATAGAGGCCTAAGGTGGCCATATATACACGTTGAAGTCAATGACAGTGAAATAAATATGCGCAATATGAAATGTGTTTTTCTTCTGAATAAAAAGCTATGAATAGGACTGACTTGTTGCATGAACGATCGATAATTCTTGTAATGCTGAATCAGCCATTTGTATTTCTCCGTCTGTATATCAAAAATAAAAACCACTAACATTCAGGAACTCCAATGGCTATGTGGATAGGGCGTTGGACTGCTGGCCCAAGGGTACCGGGTTCGATCCCCAGTCTGGACGTTTTTTTTATCGCCGATCGTCTGCGTTTCTGTCTAGTACTCTCTCTATCTGTTCGTATGTCTGTTCGTTCTTCTATCGTTGTCAGTCTATCTAACACTGTCTATCTTACACTGTCAGTCTGTCTGTCTGGTCCATGCTGCAAATTTACCAGTTAATTTAAATGATGCTATTCAATTTTAAGACATTTTTAAAACATTTAATTAGAAAATGACAACAGCATGAAAGTACAGACAAGTCATGGTACGAAGAGAAATAGAAATAAAAGATTTATCTTTCTTAGATCATGTAAAGTTCATATAAGAAGGACCTCGTTTGTGGAGTATAAGTAGTGTATGACAAACACTGTGTATTTAACAAGTAAATGTTGTTATGACATTGAGAATGAAATTTTCACCTTGAACCAAAGTCAAGGAAAAAAGATGAGTATAGAATATCATTTTCTTCAAAATATATATGAAATTGAATAAAGCTCAATATTTTATCAACCTTGGTCAAGGTCAATATGACAGGACTTACTGCAAGGAATATTTGTACCCAGTTTGCATTCTCAAGGTCAAACAGTCTTTGTTTTATAGGCAAAAATGTTGTCGTGACCTTGAGAATGAGAATTTGACCTTGGATCAAGGTCAAGGTGAAAGAGCTTGGCTTAACAATTTTATGTATGAAGTTTGAACTCTGAAGGTCAAATTGTCTTTGTTCTATAAGCAAAAGTTTCAAGTGACCTTGAGAATAAAAATTTGACCTTGAAAAGAAGGTCAACATTAAATGACTACCTTTAAGTGACCTAACATCCAAGTTTCAACTCAAAGTCTCAAAAATTGTAGAAATTGGCACCTTGCCAATTTAAGGTTCCATTTTCAACTTGAAATAGCTTGAAAACTGTAAATATTTTATGGAGCATGTAAGCGTATAAAAGTTTGCAAATTTCTCAAAGAACAATATAAAACAAATTTTGTTCAAATCGTACGGTTAGTAAAGGAGTTATAAGAGTTTAAAGATTTGACCGCTGATGACCTCTAGCGGGGGCATATGTGAACTTTTCGACAAGAAAAAAATATTAAATTAAGATCTTTATTTGCTCTTTTACATGATACTTTCAATTTTATCATATGATGCGGTACTTTGATGTAACGTCACTGGATTGGCTTGGGGGTAAGAATAATAATAATAATAATAATAATAATAATAATAAGAATAATAAGAATAAAGAAAAGACAATACAATAACAGAAAGGATTCCGACGGAAATCGGAATCCTTAATAAATGGAAGGATGGAGGTTCCTGTGGACATAGCAGACGGATTCCTCTCATTTTCATCTTGTTAAGAACAGAAATGAAAATTGAAAAAATGCGAAAATGACTGGCCGCAGCTGGACTCGAACCAGGTACCTTCACCAAGGTAGGCCCCATCGTATCTTGTACATGTAATGTCAGGTCACATGGTTGAATTGACCAATGAAATTTGTAACACATCCTGGGTCATGCATATTAATTATGTGAGGGATTTTCCAATGAATCATGACAATATAGCAAGTGTTTTCAAACTGGTACATGTATTCGATATTTCTTGATTCTGTTAGAAAACATTTTGAACTAATACATACTCGTATAAATTTTGAAATGAAAACAATGTTGAAGCACTGTACTTTATGTTTGCTTACGAATGAAAAAAATTGAGGGAAAAAAATGGCCGAGGCCGGTATCGAATCCCGGACCCTCCGATTCGAAGTCTGACGCTCTACCGCTGAGCTATTGCAGAACTGACAAAGGTTTGCATCAAAAGTCTTTAGAAGGATGAAATCTTGCGACTATGATATGACTCAACATGTCGAGCATGTTCCGAATGATAAATCTTTATCGATCGATTCTATTTACAGGTTTGTATTCAGGAGTAAACAACACAGAATTTCATAAAATGTATTTTTTTTTATTTGACTTTCATTGACCATGTATGTAGAGAATAAAATTATGAATCAATAAAATGTGTTTGCTTATTTTGCAAGGGCGGATCTAGACAGGGTAGGTGAAAACAGGTATGTACACGTATGTAACATGTAAGTCAGAGGGGGGGGGGGGCAAAAACTTATCAACCTCCCCCTTTCGAAGGACTAGCCTATGTCATTGGATAAACAAACCGTCAAAGATCTTGTACAGTTATTTCAAAGATTGACGAATTCAAAAAGAAACAGACAAACAAACGAGAAAAAAAAAATGCCCAAGGGGGCCACATTGCTCCGTCAAAGGTCTTGTTCAGTTGTTTCAAATATTAAGGAATTTAATAAGAAAAAGACAAACAAACAAAACAAATGAAAAAAAAAAACAAAACAAAACAAGAGGCCCAAGGGAGCCATTTTGCTCAGACAAAAGTCTTGTACAGTTGTTTCAAAGATTGTCGAATCAAAAAAGAAAAAAAAAACAAGCAAACAAACAAACAAGCAAAACAAATGAAAATAAAAAAAAAAAAGCAAACAAGAGGCCCAAGGGGGCCACATTGCTCCGTCAAAGGTCTTGTACAGTTGTTTCAAAGATTGACGAATTAAAAAAACAAGACAAACAAACAAACAAAAAAAAAAAAAAAAAAACCAAGAAGGCCAAGGGGGCCACATTGCTCCGTCAAAGGTCTTGTACAGTTGTTTCAAAGATTGACGAATGAAAAAATAGAGGCCTAAGGTGGCCATATATACACGTTGAAGTCAATGACAGTGAAATAAATATGCGCAATATGAAATGTGTTTTTCTTCTGAATAAAAAGCTATGAATAGGACTGACTTGTTGCATGAACGATCGATAATTCTTGTAATGCTGAATCAGCCATTTGTATTTCTCCGTCTGTATATCAAAAATAAAAACCACTAACATTCAGGAACTCCAATGGCTATGTGGATAGGGCGTTGGACTGCTGGCCCAAGGGTACCGGGTTCGATCCCCAGTCTGGACGTTTTTTTTATCGCCGATCGTCTGCGTTTCTGTCTAGTACTCTCTCTATCTGTTCGTATGTCTGTTCGTTCTTCTATCGTTGTCAGTCTATCTAACACTGTCTATCTTACACTGTCAGTCTGTCTGTCTGGTCCATGCTGCAAATTTACCAGTTAATTTAAATGATGCTATTCAATTTTAAGACATTTTTAAAACATTTAATTAGAAAATGACAACAGCATGAAAGTACAGACAAGTCATGGTACGAAGAGAAATAGAAATAAAAGATTTATCTTTCTTAGATCATGTAAAGTTCATATAAGAAGGACCTCGTTTGTGGAGTATAAGTAGTGTATGACAAACACTGTGTATTTAACAAGTAAATGTTGTTATGACATTGAGAATGAAATTTTCACCTTGAACCAAAGTCAAGGAAAAAAAATGAGTATAGAATATCATTTTCTTCAAAATATATATGAAATTGAATAAAGCTCAATATTTTATCAACCTTGGTCAAGGTCAATATGACAGGACTTACTGCAAGGAATATTTGTACCCAGTTTGCATTCTCAAGGTCAAACAGTCTTTGTTTTATAGGCAAAAATGTTGTCGTGACCTTGAGAATGAGAATTTGACCTTGGATCAAGGTCAAGGTGAAAGAGCTTGGCTTAACAATTTTATGTATGAAGTTTGAACTCTGAAGGTCAAATAGTCTTTGTTCTATAAGCAAAAGTTTCAAGTGACCTTGAGAATAAAAATTTGACCTTGAAAAGAAGGTCAACATTAAATGACTACCTTTAAGTGACCTAACATCCAAGTTTCAACTCAAAGTCTCAAAAATTGTAGAAATTGGCACCTTGCCAATTTAAGGTTCCATTTTCAACTTGAAATAGCTTGAAAACTGTAAATATTTTATGGAGCATGTAAGCGTATAAAAGTTTGCAAATTTCTCAAAGAACAATATAAAACAAATTTTGTTCAAATCGTACGGTTAGTAAAGGAGTTATAAGAGTTTAAAGATTTGACCGCTGATGACCTCTAGCGGGGGCATATGTGAACTTTTCGACAAGAAAAAAATATTAAATTAAGATCTTTATTTGCTCTTTTACATGATACTTTCAATTTTATCATATGATGCGGTACTTTGATGTAACGTCACTGGATTGGCTTGGGGGTAAGAATAATAATAATAATAATAATAATAATAATAATAAGAACTAGATGGCTACTGTTGCAAGCAACAGACGGATTCCTCCTTTATTAGACCTTCCTCGGAACTGAAGTGTTTAAATCCGAATAAAGAAAATGAAAAAAGAATAGTTGCTTTAGTACTTTATTCACTTCAGCAAATGAGTCAAAAGAGCTTATGTCTAACTTGGGACTCTTATCTATTTATCGACAAAAAAGAAGAAAAAGATGATAAATACCTTTCATGTTTTCGTAAGATTTAAACTCCATGCTCTATGGATATCAAATCCTTTACAATTACTTTCTCAAAACAGAATTGCACAATGATTTTACAATGAGATAATTTCTATTAATAGAAAATGACAACAACATGAAAGGACAGATCTGTAATGCAATAGAACAGAGAACAAGAATAAAAGAGTTATCTTTCTTATACTATGTTAAGTTCAAATAAGAAGGACTACTTGTGTGAAGAATAAATAGTATAGGACAAAAAGTGTAAATTCTACAAGAGTAAATGATTGTTAAGACCTTGAGAATGATTATTTGGCCTTTAACCAATGTCATGAATGAAAGCTAAGTACTGTGATTATTCTCATCACGATTGATCTTATTCTGAGCAAAGCTCAATATCTAATCAACCAAAGTCAGTTGTGATCTTGAAATCAAACTAATGACCGTTGGTCAAGGTCATGATAAAAGAGTTTGATTCAAGGAATATTTGTGTAAAGTTTGAACTCTCAAGGTCAAACAGTCTTTGTTTTATAGACTTAAGTTTGTTGTGACCTTGAAAATCAGAATTTGACCTTGGGTCAAGGTCAAGGCATAAGAGCTGGGCCCAAGCATGATATGTATAAAGTATGAACTCTGAAGATCAAATAGTCTTTGTTTTGTAGGGAAAAGTTGCTGTGACCTTGAGAATGAGAATTTGACCTTGGGTCAAGGTCAAAGTGAAAAAGCATGACTGAACAATTATTTGTATGAAGTTTAAACTCTGAAGGTAAAATAGTCTTTGTTCTATAGGCAAAAGTTCATTGTGACCTTGATAATCTGAATTTGACCTTGGCTCAAGGTCAAGGTGAAAGAGCTTGGTTTAATGATATTATGTATGAAGTTTGAACTTTGAATGTCTAATAGTCTTTGTTCTATAGGCAAAAGTATGTTGTGACCTTGAGAATCAGAATTTGACCTTGGGCCAAGGTCAAGGTGAAAGAGCTTGGTTTAATGATATTATGTATTAAGTTTGAACTCTGCAGGTCTAATAGTCTTTGTTCTATAGGCAAAAGTTTGTTGTGACCTTGAGAATCAAAATTTGACCTTGGGTCAAGGTCAGTGTGAAAGAGCTTGGTTTAACGATAGTATGTATGAAGTTTGAACTGTGAAGGTCAAATAGTCTTTGTTCTACAGGTAAAAGTTTGTTGTGACCTGGAGAATGAAAATTTGACCTTGAAAGTAGGTCAACATTAAATGACTACCTATAAGTAACCTAGTTCCAAGTTTCAACTCAAAATCTCAAAAACTGTAGAAATTGGCACTGTGCCAATTTAAAGTTCCATTTTGAACTCGTAATAGCGCGAAAACCGTAAATATTTTATCGAGCATGTAAGCGTATAAAAGTTTACAAATTTCCCAAAGAACATTTTAAAACAAATTTCGTTCAAATCGTACGGTTAGTTTAGGAGTTATAAGAGTTTAAAGATTTGAACTTTGATGACCTCTAGCGGGGGCATATGTGAACTTTTCGACGACAAAATTTTTTTACCTCAAGATCTTTATATGCTCTTTCACATGATACTTTTCGTTTTATCATAAGAAGTGGTACTTTTTTGAACAGTGACTGGAACGATCTGGGGGTAAGAATAATAATAATAATAATAAGAATAATAAGAATAATAATAAGAATAAAGAAAAGACAATACAATAACAGAAAGGATTCCGACGGAATAGTCGGAATCCTTAATAATAAGAATAAAGAAAAGACAATACAATAACAGAAAGGATTCCGACGGAAATCGGAATCCTTAATAAATGGAAGGATGGAGGTTCCTGTGGACATAGCAGACGGATTCCTCTCATTTTCATCTTGTTAAGAACAGAAATGAAAATTGAAAAAATGCGAAAATGACTGGCCGCAGCTGGACTCGAACCAGGTACCTTCACCAAGGTAGGCCCCATCGTATCTTGTACATGTAATGTCAGGTCACATGGTTGAATTGACCAATGAAATTTGTAACACATCCTGGGTCATGCATATTAATTATGTGAGGGATTTTCCAATGAATCATGACAATATAGCAAGTGTTTTCAAACTGGTACATGTATTCGATATTTCTTGATTCTGTTAGAAAACATTTTGAACTAATACATACTCGTATAAATTTTGAAATGAAAACAATGTTGAAGCACTGTACTTTATGTTTGCTTACGAATGAAAAAAATTGAGGGAAAAAAATGGCCGAGGCCGGTATCGAACCCCGGACCCTCCGATTCGAAGTCTGACGCTCTACCGCTGAGCTATTGCAGAACTGACAAAGGTTTGCATCAAAAGTCTTTAGAAGGATGAAATCTTGCGACTATGATATGACTCAACATGTCGAGCATGTTCCGAATGATAAATCTTTATCGATCGATTCTATTTACAGGTTTGTATTCAGGAGTAAACAACACAGAATTTCATAAAATGTATTTTTTTTATTTGACTTTCATTGACCATGTATGTAGAGAATAAAATTATGAATCAATAAAATGTGTTTGCTTATTTTGCAAGGGCGGATCTAGACAGGGTAGGTGAAAACAGGTATGTACACGTATGTAACATGTAAGTCAGAGGGGGGGGGGGGCAAAAACTTATCAACCTCCCCCTTTCGAAGGACTAGCCTATGTCATTGGATAAACAAACCGTCAAAGATCTTGTACAGTTATTTCAAAGATTGACGAATTCAAAAAGAAACAGACAAACAAACGAGAAAAAAAAAATGCCCAAGGGGGCCACATTGCTCCGTCAAAGGTCTTGTTCAGTTGTTTCAAATATTAAGGAATTTAATAAGAAAAAGACAAACAAACAAAACAAATGAAAAAAAAAAAAACAAAACAAAACAAGAGGCCCAAGGGAGCCATTTTGCTCAGACAAAAGTCTTGTACAGTTGTTTCAAAGATTGTCGAATCAAAAAAGAAAAAAAAAACAAGCAAACAAACAAACAAGCAAAACAAATGAAAATAAAAAAAAAAGCAAACAAGAGGCCCAAGGGGGCCACATTGCTCCGTCAAAGGTCTTGTACAGTTGTTTCAAAGATTGACGAATTAAAAAAACAAGACAAACAAACAAAAAAAAAAAAAAAAAAAAAAAACCAAGAAGGCCAAGGGGGCCACATTGCTCCGTCAAAGGTCTTGTACAGTTGTTTCAAAGATTGACGAATGAAAAAATAGAGGCCTAAGGTGGCCATATATACACGTTGAAGTCAATGACAGTGAAATAAATATGCGCAATATGAAATGTGTTTTTCTTCTGAATAAAAAGCTATGAATAGGACTGACTTGTTGCATGAACGATCGATAATTCTTGTAATGCTGAATCAGCCATTTGTATTTCTCCGTCTGTATATCAAAAATAAAAACCACTAACATTCAGGAACTCCAATGGCTATGTGGATAGGGCGTTGGACTGCTGGCCCAAGGGTACCGGGTTCGATCCCCAGTCTGGACGTTTTTTTTATCGCCGATCGTCTGCGTTTCTGTCTAGTACTCTCTCTATCTGTTCGTATGTCTGTTCGTTCTTCTATCGTTGTCAGTCTATCTAACACTGTCTATCTTACACTGTCAGTCTGTCTGTCTGGTCCATGCTGCAAATTTACCAGTTAATTTAAATGATGCTATTCAATTTTAAGACATTTTTAAAACATTTAATTAGAAAATGACAACAGCATGAAAGTACAGACAAGTCATGGTACGAAGAGAAATAGAAATAAAAGATTTATCTTTCTTAGATCATGTAAAGTTCATATAAGAAGGACCTCGTTTGTGGAGTATAAGTAGTGTATGACAAACACTGTGTATTTAACAAGTAAATGTTGTTATGACATTGAGAATGAAATTTTCACCTTGAACCAAAGTCAAGGAAAAAAAATGAGTATAGAATATCATTTTCTTCAAAATATATATGAAATTGAATAAAGCTCAATATTTTATCAACCTTGGTCAAGGTCAATATGACAGGACTTACTGCAAGGAATATTTGTACCCAGTTTGCATTCTCAAGGTCAAACAGTCTTTGTTTTATAGGCAAAAATGTTGTCGTGACCTTGAGAATGAGAATTTGACCTTGGATCAAGGTCAAGGTGAAAGAGCTTGGCTTAACAATTTTATGTATGAAGTTTGAACTCTGAAGGTCAAATAGTCTTTGTTCTATAAGCAAAAGTTTCAAGTGACCTTGAGAATAAAAATTTGACCTTGAAAAGAAGGTCAACATTAAATGACTACCTTTAAGTGACCTAACATCCAAGTTTCAACTCAAAGTCTCAAAAATTGTAGAAATTGGCACCTTGCCAATTTAAGGTTCCATTTTCAACTTGAAATAGCTTGAAAACTGTAAATATTTTATGGAGCATGTAAGCGTATAAAAGTTTGCAAATTTCTCAAAGAACAATATAAAACAAATTTTGTTCAAATCGTACGGTTAGTAAAGGAGTTATAAGAGTTTAAAGATTTGACCGCTGATGACCTCTAGCGGGGGCATATGTGAACTTTTCGACAAGAAAAAAATATTAAATTAAGATCTTTATTTGCTCTTTTACATGATACTTTCAATTTTATCATATGATGCGGTACTTTGATGTAACGTCACTGGATTGGCTTGGGGGTAAGAATAATAATAATAATAATAATAATAATAATAATAAGAATAATAAGAATAAAGAAAAGACAATACAATAACAGAAAGGATTCCGACGGAAATCGGAATCCTTAATAAATGGAAGGATGGAGGTTCCTGTGGACATAGCAGACGGATTCCTCTCATTTTCATCTTGTTAAGAACAGAAATGAAAATTGAAAAAATGCGAAAATGACTGGCCGCAGCTGGACTCGAACCAGGTACCTTCACCAAGGTAGGCCCCATCGTATCTTGTACATGTAATGTCAGGTCACATGGTTGAATTGACCAATGAAATTTGTAACACATCCTGGGTCATGCATATTAATTATGTGAGGGATTTTCCAATGAATCATGACAATATAGCAAGTGTTTTCAAACTGGTACATGTATTCGATATTTCTTGATTCTGTTAGAAAACATTTTGAACTAATACATACTCGTATAAATTTTGAAATGAAAACAATGTTGAAGCACTGTACTTTATGTTTGCTTACGAATGAAAAAAATTGAGGGAAAAAAATGGCCGAGGCCGGTATCGAACCCCGGACCCTCCGATTCGAAGTCTGACGCTCTACCGCTGAGCTATTGCAGAACTGACAAAGGTTTGCATCAAAAGTCTTTAGAAGGATGAAATCTTGCGACTATGATATGACTCAACATGTCGAGCATGTTCCGAATGATAAATCTTTATCGATCGATTCTATTTACAGGTTTGTATTCAGGAGTAAACAACACAGAATTTCATAAAATGTATTTTTTTTATTTGACTTTCATTGACCATGTATGTAGAGAATAAAATTATGAATCAATAAAATGTGTTTGCTTATTTTGCAAGGGCGGATCTAGACAGGGTAGGTGAAAACAGGTATGTACACGTATGTAACATGTAAGTCAGAGGGGGGGGGGGGCAAAAACTTATCAACCTCCCCCTTTCGAAGGACTAGCCTATGTCATTGGATAAACAAACCGTCAAAGATCTTGTACAGTTATTTCAAAGATTGACGAATTCAAAAAGAAACAGACAAACAAACGAGAAAAAAAAAATGCCCAAGGGGGCCACATTGCTCCGTCAAAGGTCTTGTTCAGTTGTTTCAAATATTAAGGAATTTAATAAGAAAAAGACAAACAAACAAAACAAATGAAAAAAAAAAAACAAAACAAAACAAGAGGCCCAAGGGAGCCATTTTGCTCAGACAAAAGTCTTGTACAGTTGTTTCAAAGATTGTCGAATCAAAAAAGAAAAAAAAAAACAAGCAAACAAACAAACAAGCAAAACAAATGAAAATAAAAAAAAAAGCAAACAAGAGGCCCAAGGGGGCCACATTGCTCCGTCAAAGGTCTTGTACAGTTGTTTCAAAGATTGACGAATTAAAAAAACAAGACAAACAAACAAAAAAAAAAAAAAAAAAAAAACCAAGAAGGCCAAGGGGGCCACATTGCTCCGTCAAAGGTCTTGTACAGTTGTTTCAAAGATTGACGAATGAAAAAATAGAGGCCTAAGGTGGCCATATATACACGTTGAAGTCAATGACAGTGAAATAAATATGCGCAATATGAAATGTGTTTTTCTTCTGAATAAAAAGCTATGAATAGGACTGACTTGTTGCATGAACGATCGATAATTCTTGTAATGCTGAATCAGCCATTTGTATTTCTCCGTCTGTATATCAAAAATAAAAACCACTAACATTCAGGAACTCCAATGGCTATGTGGATAGGGCGTTGGACTGCTGGCCCAAGGGTACCGGGTTCGATCCCCAGTCTGGACGTTTTTTTTATCGCCGATCGTCTGCGTTTCTGTCTAGTACTCTCTCTATCTGTTCGTATGTCTGTTCGTTCTTCTATCGTTGTCAGTCTATCTAACACTGTCTATCTTACACTGTCAGTCTGTCTGTCTGGTCCATGCTGCAAATTTACCAGTTAATTTAAATGATGCTATTCAATTTTAAGACATTTTTAAAACATTTAATTAGAAAATGACAACAGCATGAAAGTACAGACAAGTCATGGTACGAAGAGAAATAGAAATAAAAGATTTATCTTTCTTAGATCATGTAAAGTTCATATAAGAAGGACCTCGTTTGTGGAGTATAAGTAGTGTATGACAAACACTGTGTATTTAACAAGTAAATGTTGTTATGACATTGAGAATGAAATTTTCACCTTGAACCAAAGTCAAGGAAAAAAAATGAGTATAGAATATCATTTTCTTCAAAATATATATGAAATTGAATAAAGCTCAATATTTTATCAACCTTGGTCAAGGTCAATATGACAGGACTTACTGCAAGGAATATTTGTACCCAGTTTGCATTCTCAAGGTCAAACAGTCTTTGTTTTATAGGCAAAAATGTTGTCGTGACCTTGAGAATGAGAATTTGACCTTGGATCAAGGTCAAGGTGAAAGAGCTTGGCTTAACAATTTTATGTATGAAGTTTGAACTCTGAAGGTCAAATAGTCTTTGTTCTATAAGCAAAAGTTTCAAGTGACCTTGAGAATAAAAATTTGACCTTGAAAAGAAGGTCAACATTAAATGACTACCTTTAAGTGACCTAACATCCAAGTTTCAACTCAAAGTCTCAAAAATTGTAGAAATTGGCACCTTGCCAATTTAAGGTTCCATTTTCAACTTGAAATAGCTTGAAAACTGTAAATATTTTATGGAGCATGTAAGCGTATAAAAGTTTGCAAATTTCTCAAAGAACAATATAAAACAAATTTTGTTCAAATCGTACGGTTAGTAAAGGAGTTATAAGAGTTTAAAGATTTGACCGCTGATGACCTCTAGCGGGGGCATATGTGAACTTTTCGACAAGAAAAAAATATTAAATTAAGGTAACGCTAAACACAAATTTGGACTTACAGATTTAATCAGATTTTTTCGCTTATTTTCAAGATACATATACAATGTTATACATCAAATTGATTGTCATGAAAAGCTGCACACAATCATGGTATCAACTTCTCTCCACAGGTTCTTGGCTTGGAGTAATGTCATTTTTTTCACTCCTTCCATTTCACACAGTTCAGCAAGGTTAAGATAACAGCTTTCACCTAAACAATGCAGAATTATTGATGGTTAAAGTTAGGTCTAGTGCAAGCTAGATGCGAGTTTTTAATATATTCAAACAAATTGTTATAATCTGGCCTGAAATTATTGATATAAAAATCTTAAAATGTCGGCAATATTGGGGACTACTTTCATGTAGTAAAAAGTATGGTGTCCTTGCAGTGCCAACAATTTATTTGAATTTATGATCCAACAGTTAAATCATAGTTACCTGACATTGTACATGTATATTGATAACGAGACTAGCATAAAAGTATACATGTATATACTAAAATGAATAATAATGATGTTCAAATAAAAGAGAAGATGAAGGGGGGGGGGGGGGTCCTTAATAAAAATCACCAAGTTGAAATGAATCGGTAATCTGCGGCCCGTAATCTGAACAAATGCTTTATTATGTACTGTATAGAAGGTACTATTTCAAGGAAACTCACTTTATTTAACATTTAATTTTTTTCCAAGCAAACATAAAATGTAATATATAGTGACAATGTGAATTTTCTATTACTGTTTTCAGGAAACATTCATTGTACAAAAAAAAACAATAAAAAAAGATGATCTTTTTTTATTTATCACATTCCATTTTTTCATTAAAATGCAAACACACTGTACGTATATATATGTATATACTCATGATCAACCCCCCCCCCCCCCCCCCAAAAAATAAAAAACAAAAAAGCAAATCACAATTTAGACACAAGCTGTTGATTACTTTGCTTTATACTTACTCACATTCTATTTTTCATCTGGAAATATCTGTAGTAAAGCTGAATGTGCAACCATTCTTCGTCACTCAGGAAAAAACTGAAACATTGATGAAATTTGTAAGCAAATGTCAAATTTTAAGAAAAGTTTACATTTCTCCTATCTTTTTGTGACATTTTATTTCAAGCTATATTATATACAAATTGATCTCCTTCATTTTAGATATATACATGTACATGTAACAATTATTAAAATCATTTCACAGTAGACTTTATCAACATTTACCTATTTACCTAGTTAAATGCATGAGTCTGAATCTATTTCCATCTAAACTACATACAACATGTACAAACAATATTTTCACTAAAATGCTAGGTTGCTAAGAAAATGTTTGTGTATAATATTTAAGAAATAACAACTAGCTAGCCGTGGTCTGTTGTCCAGTAATTCCCCTCGTTGCATGAACCAATCAAATTATCACCTCGCAGCGAGGTGATAATTTGATTGGTTCATGCGACTCATGGAATTACTGGACAACAAATCACAGCTATCTAGTTGTTATTTCTATTCTTATATTGTTCTCCACAGGCTCTATAGCACGTGCACGTGCATGGGTGGAGCTTAGCGAACTGGAAGTTTGTTGGAGATTTTACATCAGGCGAGTTCTATGGTACATAAAGGGAGAAAATCTCAAGTCATGTTAGAATTTAATTTCTATATCACCACTTCTCTCTGAAGTATAAGGGGAAACATTTTAAAGTTTTAAACTTCTAATCACTTATAATGTTATTTATGTGAATAAATCACATACATGTACTGAATGTACGTTAGGTATTTGAGAGAAGTCCATTCAACAACCATAGCTGTTCATTCATCCTCAGAAATATACAGGAATACTGTACAGGAATCAACTGCAAAGGGAAAAAATATCATAAGTCCCTAATAACAAAAGTATTAAACATATATATGCATTTATATATAAATATGACGATATGTAAGCCCACTGTCGAATTGTTATAAATTCATCATCAATTTATCAATGGGTATTGATTGCTTTATAATTTATATTGAATGTATGAATATTTTTATCTTCATGAATGATTGCCCTTATTGCAAAATTACACAAAACTTATAAATCATTTTGAAGTTGTAATAATTAATAATAAGAGCAAGGCAACTCTGCTTTAAATGACAGCATATTTTAGAATATATAATATTTATTGGCTCCAGACAGGAATTGAAACCAAAATCAAAACAATGTATATATTGTAAGACCATATTACCAGTCTGAAGTCGTATTAAGATCTTTCTAATACTGCATATCACATATTAATCAATAAATTGTCTGTAAAATGCTGTTGTAAGGATTTTTTCTAACATTCTAACTTTCACATTTGTTAATTGAATTTTAAAAATTGTTCCAAATGTATCAAAAAGTTGTTGAAAGTCTTAATACAAGATTTCAATTATAATACTGTAAGATACACACCACATCTCCTTGAACCACATAATGTTTGCAGGTATCCATGTCAATCTTAGACTGTATGTAGCAGTTATACATTTGAATATTTCCTTTTGATACCAAATATATTGAAAGGCCTTTTTGGTTCACGATTCTTTCCACTCCACGTAGAACATATTGAATTCCTGAAAAAGATAAAGCAAATTTGTATTCAAAATGCAATTCAAAATAAATACTTCAAACAGATTTATTCAATTTGGTTTTCATATCATAAAAATTTTGAGACATTTTCATATTTTCGGCATAAATATGATGTATGCAAAAAACTATACAATTTATGAAGTGATGTCATACTCATTGAATTTGATGGCAATCATACCCAGTTACATCATATAATTAAAAAAAATCTGGTGTAGCCAAATGCCCGTAGCTACTGAAAATTTAGCAACGCAAATATCTGTCTTTAGGCTAGTGGTATAAAAAGTAATATATTGGAGTCAATGAATCATATGGTGTGTCAGAATTTTATGCACAATTTAAGTTTTTTTTTTGTACTTTACTGTAAAAAGGCAGCAAGTGTGAACAGAAGTATTTGATGAATTGTTTCTGGTAGTTGAATTCATGTGGTATACTGTATAGAGGTGTAACAATTCCTCAAAGATTCCATACCGTTTGATAATTTTGCTCGATTCCAAGGTTCATACGGAAATTCTATACCATAATTCCATTACTTTTTCATGACTCAAAACGCATTTTCAATGACTTTGTAGACAGACAAGTGGCTAATTCATTTATTGCTATGACCATTAATTATATGAAACAAATTAAACTAAACAATTTAATCTAGTCATCTTCAGAAATCATGCATTTTGTGGCATGACCGGGTGGAACTTCTTGAATCAAGTGACTGAGGTAGGGCTGCCACGATACGCTAAGATCACAATATGATATGTATCACGATATTTACTCACGATACAATTCATATCACGATACAACATTTTTAATGTAGATATGGAGGCATTTCTGTAATTCGTCAGATATTTTATTAAAACAACAAATTAAGATCATTCATAACTTGAATGATTTGAGAATATATTGTATTGACTAGAAACAAAGTACAAAACTCAGAAGTTATCTTTGACGACTCGGCGTTCAGCATCGCCATGTTGAATTTTTAAAGATTAAGCTAAATGCCGAAAATGAACCGTAAGAACAGCAGTGAATCGAGAACCGCGGTGAATCAAGAACCGCGGCGAATCAAGAACCGCGGTGAATCGAGACAGCCCTATATCAGGGTAGATCTATTATAGTAATTCAGGGATTTTTCAAGTCCGTTTTTGGGTCCGATTATCGGACCCATTCCCAACGCCAAAATGACCTATATTTTCCCAATTTACGATTGAAATTTCCCAATTTGAACCTCTTCATTTTGTGTTAAAGTGTTCTTCAGTAAAGAGCAAAATAATGACGACTGAAATACCTAGCAGAAATACGACATTAACGATCAATATGTAAACTGGTCATAAATCTTATATCCGGTATAGGTTTACGTTTTAGTCATCAAATTGTATCTCCAGTATTGGGAACCCCAGGACCATGTCGTCTCACAACAGCAAATCTGATACCAAAAAATTACAAAAGGGAGTTTCTCCTCTTTTTTTGTAGACTGAGGATAGATACGTTCTTCAAAATAAAATTTTGCATAGTGACTATAAAAGAAACAACAGAAAGTATTTCATGTTCAGTAAACAGAATGGGGGCGACTTGGACAGTGGGAATATGTCCCCCATCAAATCTGAATCCTGATTGATCATAATCAAAAGTAGCCCCTCTGACTCTGAACAGATGCCTGTTCCAGATCCTAGAAGTTGATGTCCTTTGAAGCACAATCTAAAGTATAGATGGCTTTACTAGTAGTGTTTCTTTTATTGAAGACACTTTGAATAAGAAGGAGTTATATCTCTGTGTAATGATTTATTCGGGCCATTAAGAATCAATTAACTTGTTTGAAATTCCCAATTTCATTGAAACGCCGCAATTTTTCCCAATTTTAACGGACCCTGGACCCAAAGTAAAATACCCTGAAAAATCCCTGTAATTAAGTTAATACTTGTTATCTGTAATTTTGAACGGCTTATTTTTTAAATCTTTTGATAACCAGGTGCTACGATAATAAAATAATCATACAAGAAATTTGAAGGGATATTCAAACATCGTCTGGGTGACAAGAAACTAATGATACATTGATAGTGAAATCAAAGAACTAATGCTAAATTCATGATACATGTAAATGAAACTTCTGTTGAGGAAAAGAGAAAAGACATCAAAATCAAAATGATGTCAAGCAAAATTAGATATAAACTTAAGCATTTATATGAATTTGCATTCCTAAAATGGGTTACCTCAAAAGGAGTAATCTTTGTAATTTTAAGTAAAACATTGTTTTTGACTTTGTTATGCTTAACGTATGAAGAAATATAGATTTTCCCTGCTTCAACATTGTAGAAAATCTATATAAATCACATGCTTGCCTATGTCATCGGTATAGAATAGATTCATTCAAACGCTGAAGTGACAAAGAATTAACATACACATGTCTATTCGCTTGCTGACAAATTTGCAAAAAGTCATTTCGCATGATAATTCATTTAAGACATAAAATTTAGCAGCAAAAGAGTAGAATGTAATTTTAAGTAAATTGCAAAATAAGTCGGTGATGCTGAAAAGTACCAGTCCGAAGGATTTCACCGGCAAAATTACATTCAGACTGGAAACAAGTTTAAAGCTTTGCTACACAATGCACATGTAAGTTGTTCCGACTGGCATCATTTTCAAAATGACTGGCATGCCTTAAAAGTTTTCAACATCTCTGAAAATTACACCAAAAATGCAAAGGAAAACAGGTCTCGACTTAATATAGCTTCAAGGTTTTGCCCGTCACACACAATATTTCTTATCAGTAGATTGTGTGTGCAACTGTTAATACATGTTATGAAATATTATGAATGGGCCATTTTCCATTCTTTTTTTTACCATTTTAATGGGCCATTTCTTAATATAAGAAAGTACTCGGAATCAATATGTGCCATCTATAAATGGGACTACATGTATCATAGTCTATGCGCATGGTCTCTGTCCTTCCCAATCACTGTTGAGATCACATTCGCCTTGCATTAAAGCGATATGTCGCATATAGGCAGGAATTGAAGCCTTCATACAAACATGAACTATAGTAATACCAATAAGAAATAACATGTAAGATACTGGCGAAATATTGAAACCATTTGTTAGTAGGCATTGTAGGAAATTGCAGGAAAAGAAGGTAATGGTACGAATTGACATACTGCTGTTCACACTTGCTGTCTTTTAACAGTTATACAATTATTAAGCAGAAAACAATTGTTTTCTAAGTGAAAGATTATACAAAAGATCCAAGAGCAAATGGGAGTACTGTTCAGGTACAAAATATCTGAGTATGAGGTATCAATGTTGTTGTAAACACTATTTACATCTAAAATACCATACACATGCGTGAATGACCATTTTTGGCTTCCATACAACACTTTGACAAAAACTTGACAGAAATGTCAATTATTTCAAAATAATTGTTGTTGCATCTTATGTCAATTGCAAATATTGGATATATTTCGGTATATTTTTGTATTAATATTTAAAAAAAATAGAAATTTCTGTCGATGTTTTCACCATGTGACGTCATGACTTTTAGGCCAAATTGATCGAGTGAATTTAACTTTTAGAAGGGCAAAATCTTGTCCGATCTCTGTCAGACGTGCGTCAATAAATTCTTATATCCACCGAATATTGTTTACAGTACCTGTCTTACGTCTGAACAAAGCAGATTTTCTCTCGATTGTTTATTTTCTCTTTCGTGCCAACTGCAGACCTTCGAACGCAAAGAGGGGAAATACTTCCAACGAAAAGTAGTTCGATGTAATGACGACAAACCTTTATGTATAATCTCTCCTATGTGCTTTTGTAGAATAGATATAGTAATTTATATTATGTCTACGAAAGTAAGAGACTGTTTTATCAACATTCATATAAGTTTCTCAAACGTAAAAATTCGCGCAGGAATTTGACGTACTTTCATTTTGATCTAAGAGGGAAGACCGAAATTATACAGTTGAAATAGTACATTCAAATGGCTAGAAATAAACAGGTACCACATGTTTTTAAAAATATATGGGTCTCTTACATGAATACTTTCAGAAATATGGGCTGTCACCCATTAGATCATGCATTAAATTGAGATGAAATTGGCTACTAACCAAATCAAATATGGCGACCTCCATCTCGACAAAGTGACATACAAACGGCCTCCATTCAGAACTGTACAAAAGTGGCGCGCAATTTCAAATCCCGCATGCACTAGTATTAAAACATATTTTTCTGTTGCCAAAGTTTCAATTTTTATTTTTCAAGTATATAACAGCTGAACTGTTTGAAAAATTGGGTAGGAAAACATTAATTTTCATAAATTATATGGAGTATTGGTTAAAACATGGGCTGGTCACAGAGAGGCCATTACTGTAAATGTATAGTGTGTACTTATATGTAGTTACATGCAAAGTTTGAAAGTTATAGGCACAGAGAGAAAAAAAATATACACATTTTTATTACTTGAGCTGCCAGGCGTCCATTTTGACTTTAGCGTTACCTTAAGATCTTTATTTGCTCTTTTACATGATACTTTCAATTTTATCATATGATGCGGTACTTTGATGTAACGTCACTGGATTGGCTTGGGGGTAAGAATAATAATAATAATAATAATAATAATAATAATAATAAGAATAATAAGAATAAAGAAAAGACAATACAATAACAGAAAGGATTCCGACGGAAATCGGAATCCTTAATAAATGGAAGGATGGAGGTTCCTGTGGACATAGCAGACGGATTCCTCTCATTTTCATCTTGTTAAGAACAGAAATGAAAATTGAAAAAATGCGAAAATGACTGGCCGCAGCTGGACTCGAACCAGGTACCTTCACCAAGGTAGGCCCCATCGTATCTTGTACATGTAATGTCAGGTCACATGGTTGAATTGACCAATGAAATTTGTAACACATCCTGGGTCATGCATATTAATTATGTGAGGGATTTTCCAATGAATCATGACAATATAGCAAGTGTTTTCAAACTGGTACATGTATTCGATATTTCTTGATTCTGTTAGAAAACATTTTGAACTAATACATACTCGTATAAATTTTGAAATGAAAACAATGTTGAAGCACTGTACTTTATGTTTGCTTACGAATGAAAAAAATTGAGGGAAAAAAATGGCCGAGGCCGGTATCGAACCCCGGACCCTCCGATTCGAAGTCTGACGCTCTACCGCTGAGCTATTGCAGAACTGACAAAGGTTTGCATCAAAAGTCTTTAGAAGGATGAAATCTTGCGACTATGATATGACTCAACATGTCGAGCATGTTCCGAATGATAAATCTTTATCGATCGATTCTATTTACAGGTTTGTATTCAGGAGTAAACAACACAGAATTTCATAAAATGTATTTTTTTTATTTGACTTTCATTGACCATGTATGTAGAGAATAAAATTATGAATCAATAAGATGTGTTTGCTTATTTTGCAAGGGCGGATCTAGACAGGGTAGGTGAAAACAGGTATGTACACGTATGTAACATGTAAGTCAGAGGGGGGGGGCAAAAACTTATCAACCTCCCCCTTTCGAAGGACTAGCCTATGTCATTGGATAAACAAACCGTCAAAGATCTTGTACAGTTATTTCAAAGATTGACGAATTCAAAAAGAAACAGACAAACAAACGAGAAAAAAAAAATGCCCAAGGGGGCCACATTGCTCCGTCAAAGGTCTTGTTCAGTTGTTTCAAATATTAAGGAATTTAATAAGAAAAAGACAAACAAACAAAACAAATGAAAAAAAAAAAAACAAAACAAAACAAGAGGCCCAAGGGAGCCATTTTGCTCAGACAAAAGTCTTGTACAGTTGTTTCAAAGATTGTCGAATCAAAAAAGAAAAAAAAAACAAGCAAACAAACAAACAAGCAAAACAAATGAAAATAAAAAAAAAAAAAAGCAAACAAGAGGCCCAAGGGGGCCACATTGCTCCGTCAAAGGTCTTGTACAGTTGTTTCAAAGATTGACGAATTAAAAAAACAAGACAAACAAACAAAAAAAAAAAAAAAAAAAAACCAAGAAGGCCAAGGGGGCCACATTGCTCCGTCAAAGGTCTTGTACAGTTGTTTCAAAGATTGACGAATGAAAAAATAGAGGCCTAAGGTGGCCATATATACACGTTGAAGTCAATGACAGTGAAATAAATATGCGCAATATGAAATGTGTTTTTCTTCTGAATAAAAAGCTATGAATAGGACTGACTTGTTGCATGAACGATCGATAATTCTTGTAATGCTGAATCAGCCATTTGTATTTCTCCGTCTGTATATCAAAAATAAAAACCACTAACATTCAGGAACTCCAATGGCTATGTGGATAGGGCGTTGGACTGCTGGCCCAAGGGTACCGGGTTCGATCCCCAGTCTGGACGTTTTTTTTATCGCCGATCGTCTGCGTTTCTGTCTAGTACTCTCTCTATCTGTTCGTATGTCTGTTCGTTCTTCTATCGTTGTCAGTCTATCTAACACTGTCTATCTTACACTGTCAGTCTGTCTGTCTGGTCCATGCTGCAAATTTACCAGTTAATTTAAATGATGCTATTCAATTTTAAGACATTTTTAAAACATTTAATTAGAAAATGACAACAGCATGAAAGTACAGACAAGTCATGGTACGAAGAGAAATAGAAATAAAAGATTTATCTTTCTTAGATCATGTAAAGTTCATATAAGAAGGACCTCGTTTGTGGAGTATAAGTAGTGTATGACAAACACTGTGTATTTAACAAGTAAATGTTGTTATGACATTGAGAATGAAATTTTCACCTTGAACCAAAGTCAAGGAAAAAAAATGAGTATAGAATATCATTTTCTTCAAAATATATATGAAATTGAATAAAGCTCAATATTTTATCAACCTTGGTCAAGGTCAATATGACAGGACTTACTGCAAGGAATATTTGTACCCAGTTTGCATTCTCAAGGTCAAACAGTCTTTGTTTTATAGGCAAAAATGTTGTCGTGACCTTGAGAATGAGAATTTGACCTTGGATCAAGGTCAAGGTGAAAGAGCTTGGCTTAACAATTTTATGTATGAAGTTTGAACTCTGAAGGTCAAATAGTCTTTGTTCTATAAGCAAAAGTTTCAAGTGACCTTGAGAATAAAAATTTGACCTTGAAAAGAAGGTCAACATTAAATGACTACCTTTAAGTGACCTAACATCCAAGTTTCAACTCAAAGTCTCAAAAATTGTAGAAATTGGCACCTTGCCAATTTAAGGTTCCATTTTCAACTTGAAATAGCTTGAAAACTGTAAATATTTTATGGAGCATGTAAGCGTATAAAAGTTTGCAAATTTCTCAAAGAACAATATAAAACAAATTTTGTTCAAATCGTACGGTTAGTAAAGGAGTTATAAGAGTTTAAAGATTTGACCGCTGATGACCTCTAGCGGGGGCATATGTGAACTTTTCGACAAGAAAAAAATATTAAATTAAGATCTTTATTTGCTCTTTTACATGATACTTTCAATTTTATCATATGATGCGGTACTTTGATGTAACGTCACTGGATTGGCTTGGGGGTAAGAATAATAATAATAATAATAATAATAATAATAATAACTAGATGGCTACTGTTGCAAGCAACAGACGGATTCCTCCTTGATTAGACCTTCCTCGGAACTGAAGTGTTAAAATCCGAATAAAGAAGTTGAAAATTGAATAGTTGCTTTAGTACCTTATTCACTTCAGCAAATGAGTCAAAAGAGCTTATGTCTAACTTGGGACTCTTATCTATTTATCGACAAAAAGAAGAAAAAGACGATAAATACCTTTCGAGTTTAGGAGGGTTTTAAACTCCTAGATCTGTTCTATCCATTTTGAATCCTTTGAAATTACTATCCCAAAAAGAATTGCACAATGAATTAGCAATGAGAAAATTTCTATAAATAGAGAATGACAACAGCATGAAAGTAGAGACAAGTAATGCTACTAAGATAAAAAAGAAAGAAACAGAGAACAAGAATAAAAGAGTTATCTATCTTACTATATAAAGTTCAAATAAGAAGTACTACTTGTGTGAAGAATAAATAGTTAAGGACAAAATCCTATCAATCCTACAAGAGTAAATGTTTGTTATGACCTTGAAAAAGTTTATTTGACATTGAACCAAGGTCATGGATAAAAGATAAGCATTTTAGTTTATTCTCATCAAGATTTCTTTTCATCTATTCAAAGCTCAATATTTTATCAACAAAAGTCTGCTATGACCTTGAAATCGAACAAATGACATTGGCTCAAGGTCAAGGTGAAAGGACTTGATGCAAGGAATATTTGCGTCAAGTTTGAACTCTCAGGGTCAAATAGTCTTTGTTCTGTAGGAGAAATTTTGTTGTGACCTTGAGAATGAGAATTTGACCTTGGGTCAAGATCAAGGTGAAAGGGCTTGGATCAATGATTGTATTTATGAAGTTTGAACTGTCAAGGTCAAATAGTCTTTGTTCTATAGGCAAAAGTTTGTTGTGACCTTGAGAATCATAATTTGACCTTGAAACTAGGTCATCATCAATGACTACCTATAAGTAACCTACCATCCAAGTTTCAACTCAAAATCTCAAAAACTGTAGAAATTGGCACTGTGCCAATTTAAAGTTCCATTTTCAACTCAAAATAGCGCGAAAACCGTAAATATTTTATCGAGCATGTAAGCGTATAAAAGTTTGCAAATTTCCCAAAGAACAATATAAAACAAATTTCATTCTAATCGCACGGTTAGTTTAGGAGTTATAAGGTTTTAAAGATTTTGCCTTTGATGACCTCTAGCGGGGGCATATGTGAACTTTTCGACAATAAAAAAATTTTAAATGAAGATCTTTATAGGCTCTTTCACATGATACTTTCCATTTTATCATATGATGCGGTACTTTGTTGTAACGTCTCTGGATTGGCTTGGGGGTAAGAATAATAATAATAAGAATAATAAGAATAAAGAAAAGACAATACAATAACAGAAAGGATTCCGACGGAAGTCGGAATCCTTAATAAGAATAATAAGAATAAAGAAAAGACAATACAATAACAGAAAGGATTCCGACGGAAATCGGAATCCTTAATAAATGGAAGGATGGAGGTTCCTGTGGACATAGCAGACGGATTCCTCTCATTTTCATCTTGTTAAGAACAGAAATGAAAATTGAAAAAATGCGAAAATGACTGGCCGCAGCTGGACTCGAACCAGGTACCTTCACCAAGGTAGGCCCCATCGTATCTTGTACATGTAATGTCAGGTCACATGGTTGAATTGACCAATGAAATTTGTAACACATCCTGGGTCATGCATATTAATTATGTGAGGGATTTTCCAATGAATCATGACAATATAGCAAGTGTTTTCAAACTGGTACATGTATTCGATATTTCTTGATTCTGTTAGAAAACATTTTGAACTAATACATACTCGTATAAATTTTGAAATGAAAACAATGTTGAAGCACTGTACTTTATGTTTGCTTACGAATGAAAAAAATTGAGGGAAAAAAATGGCCGAGGCCGGTATCGAACCCCGGACCCTCCGATTCGAAGTCTGACGCTCTACCGCTGAGCTATTGCAGAACTGACAAAGGTTTGCATCAAAAGTCTTTAGAAGGATGAAATCTTGCGACTATGATATGACTCAACATGTCGAGCATGTTCCGAATGATAAATCTTTATCGATCGATTCTATTTACAGGTTTGTATTCAGGAGTAAACAACACAGAATTTCATAAAATGTATTTTTTTTTATTTGACTTTCATTGACCATGTATGTAGAGAATAAAATTATGAATCAATAAGATGTGTTTGCTTATTTTGCAAGGGCGGATCTAGACAGGGTAGGTGAAAACAGGTATGTACACGTATGTAACATGTAAGTCAGAGGGGGGGGGGCAAAAACTTATCAACCTCCCCCTTTCGAAGGACTAGCCTATGTCATTGGATAAACAAACCGTCAAAGATCTTGTACAGTTATTTCAAAGATTGACGAATTCAAAAAGAAACAGACAAACAAACGAGAAAAAAAAATGCCCAAGGGGGCCACATTGCTCCGTCAAAGGTCTTGTTCAGTTGTTTCAAATATTAAGGAATTTAATAAGAAAAAGACAAACAAACAAAACAAATGAAAAAAAAAAAAAACAAAACAAAACAAGAGGCCCAAGGGAGCCATTTTGCTCAGACAAAAGTCTTGTACAGTTGTTTCAAAGATTGTCGAATCAAAAAAGAAAAAAAAAACAAGCAAACAAACAAACAAGCAAAACAAATGAAAATAAAAAAAAAAAAAAGCAAACAAGAGGCCCAAGGGGGCCACATTGCTCCGTCAAAGGTCTTGTACAGTTGTTTCAAAGATTGACGAATTAAAAAAACAAGACAAACAAACAAAAAAAAAAAAAAAAAAAAAAACCAAGAAGGCCAAGGGGGCCACATTGCTCCGTCAAAGGTCTTGTACAGTTGTTTCAAAGATTGACGAATGAAAAAATAGAGGCCTAAGGTGGCCATATATACACGTTGAAGTCAATGACAGTGAAATAAATATGCGCAATATGAAATGTGTTTTTCTTCTGAATAAAAAGCTATGAATAGGACTGACTTGTTGCATGAACGATCGATAATTCTTGTAATGCTGAATCAGCCATTTGTATTTCTCCGTCTGTATATCAAAAATAAAAACCACTAACATTCAGGAACTCCAATGGCTATGTGGATAGGGCGTTGGACTGCTGGCCCAAGGGTACCGGGTTCGATCCCCAGTCTGGACGTTTTTTTTATCGCCGATCGTCTGCGTTTCTGTCTAGTACTCTCTCTATCTGTTCGTATGTCTGTTCGTTCTTCTATCGTTGTCAGTCTATCTAACACTGTCTATCTTACACTGTCAGTCTGTCTGTCTGGTCCATGCTGCAAATTTACCAGTTAATTTAAATGATGCTATTCAATTTTAAGACATTTTTAAAACATTTAATTAGAAAATGACAACAGCATGAAAGTACAGACAAGTCATGGTACGAAGAGAAATAGAAATAAAAGATTTATCTTTCTTAGATCATGTAAAGTTCATATAAGAAGGACCTCGTTTGTGGAGTATAAGTAGTGTATGACAAACACTGTGTATTTAACAAGTAAATGTTGTTATGACATTGAGAATGAAATTTTCACCTTGAACCAAAGTCAAGGAAAAAAAATGAGTATAGAATATCATTTTCTTCAAAATATATATGAAATTGAATAAAGCTCAATATTTTATCAACCTTGGTCAAGGTCAATATGACAGGACTTACTGCAAGGAATATTTGTACCCAGTTTGCATTCTCAAGGTCAAACAGTCTTTGTTTTATAGGCAAAAATGTTGTCGTGACCTTGAGAATGAGAATTTGACCTTGGATCAAGGTCAAGGTGAAAGAGCTTGGCTTAACAATTTTATGTATGAAGTTTGAACTCTGAAGGTCAAATAGTCTTTGTTCTATAAGCAAAAGTTTCAAGTGACCTTGAGAATAAAAATTTGACCTTGAAAAGAAGGTCAACATTAAATGACTACCTTTAAGTGACCTAACATCCAAGTTTCAACTCAAAGTCTCAAAAATTGTAGAAATTGGCACCTTGCCAATTTAAGGTTCCATTTTCAACTTGAAATAGCTTGAAAACTGTAAATATTTTATGGAGCATGTAAGCGTATAAAAGTTTGCAAATTTCTCAAAGAACAATATAAAACAAATTTTGTTCAAATCGTACGGTTAGTAAAGGAGTTATAAGAGTTTAAAGATTTGACCGCTGATGACCTCTAGCGGGGGCATATGTGAACTTTTCGACAAGAAAAAAATATTAAATTAAGATCTTTATTTGCTCTTTTACATGATACTTTCAATTTTATCATATGATGCGGTACTTTGATGTAACGTCACTGGATTGGCTTGGGGGTAAGAATAATAATAATAATAATAATAATAATAATAATAATAATAATAATAAGAATAATAAGAATAAAGAAAAGACAATACAATAACAGAAAGGATTCCGACGGAAATCGGAATCCTTAATAAATGGAAGGATGGAGGTTCCTGTGGACATAGCAGACGGATTCCTCTCATTTTCATCTTGTTAAGAACAGAAATGAAAATTGAAAAAATGCGAAAATGACTGGCCGCAGCTGGACTCGAACCAGGTACCTTCACCAAGGTAGGCCCCATCGTATCTTGTACATGTAATGTCAGGTCACATGGTTGAATTGACCAATGAAATTTGTAACACATCCTGGGTCATGCATATTAATTATGTGAGGGATTTTCCAATGAATCATGACAATATAGCAAGTGTTTTCAAACTGGTACATGTATTCGATATTTCTTGATTCTGTTAGAAAACATTTTGAACTAATACATACTCGTATAAATTTTGAAATGAAAACAATGTTGAAGCACTGTACTTTATGTTTGCTTACGAATGAAAAAAATTGAGGGGAAAAAATGGCCGAGGCCGGTATCGAACCCCGGACCCTCCGATTCGAAGTCTGACGCTCTACCGCTGAGCTATTGCAGAACTGACAAAGGTTTGCATCAAAAGTCTTTAGAAGGATGAAATCTTGCGACTATGATATGACTCAACATGTCGAGCATGTTCCGAATGATAAATCTTTATCGATCGATTCTATTTACAGGTTTGTATTCAGGAGTAAACAACACAGAATTTCATAAAATGTATTTTTTTTATTTGACTTTCATTGACCATGTATGTAGAGAATAAAATTATGAATCAATAAGATGTGTTTGCTTATTTTGCAAGGGCGGATCTAGACAGGGTAGGTGAAAACAGGTATGTACACGTATGTAACATGTAAGTCAGAGGGGGGGGGGGGGCAAAAACTTATCAACCTCCCCCTTTCGAAGGACTAGCCTATGTCATTGGATAAACAAACCGTCAAAGATCTTGTACAGTTATTTCAAAGATTGACGAATTCAAAAAGAAACAGACAAACAAACGAGAAAAAAAAAATGCCCAAGGGGGCCACATTGCTCCGTCAAAGGTCTTGTTCAGTTGTTTCAAATATTAAGGAATTTAATAAGAAAAAGACAAACAAACAAAACAAATGAAAAAAAAAAAAACAAAACAAAACAAGAGGCCCAAGGGAGCCATTTTGCTCAGACAAAAGTCTTGTACAGTTGTTTCAAAGATTGTCGAATCAAAAAAGAAAAAAAAAACAAGCAAACAAACAAACAAGCAAAACAAATGAAAATAAAAAAAAAAAAGCAAACAAGAGGCCCAAGGGGGCCACATTGCTCCGTCAAAGGTCTTGTACAGTTGTTTCAAAGATTGACGAATTAAAAAAACAAGACAAACAAACAAAAAAAAAAAAAAAAAAAAAAACCAAGAAGGCCAAGGGGGCCACATTGCTCCGTCAAAGGTCTTGTACAGTTGTTTCAAAGATTGACGAATGAAAAAATAGAGGCCTAAGGTGGCCATATATACACGTTGAAGTCAATGACAGTGAAATAAATATGCGCAATATGAAATGTGTTTTTCTTCTGAATAAAAAGCTATGAATAGGACTGACTTGTTGCATGAACGATCGATAATTCTTGTAATGCTGAATCAGCCATTTGTATTTCTCCGTCTGTATATCAAAAATAAAAACCACTAACATTCAGGAACTCCAATGGCTATGTGGATAGGGCGTTGGACTGCTGGCCCAAGGGTACCGGGTTCGATCCCCAGTCTGGACGTTTTTTTTATCGCCGATCGTCTGCGTTTCTGTCTAGTACTCTCTCTATCTGTTCGTATGTCTGTTCGTTCTTCTATCGTTGTCAGTCTATCTAACACTGTCTATCTTACACTGTCAGTCTGTCTGTCTGGTCCATGCTGCAAATTTACCAGTTAATTTAAATGATGCTATTCAATTTTAAGACATTTTTAAAACATTTAATTAGAAAATGACAACAGCATGAAAGTACAGACAAGTCATGGTACGAAGAGAAATAGAAATAAAAGATTTATCTTTCTTAGATCATGTAAAGTTCATATAAGAAGGACCTCGTTTGTGGAGTATAAGTAGTGTATGACAAACACTGTGTATTTAACAAGTAAATGTTGTTATGACATTGAGAATGAAATTTTCACCTTGAACCAAAGTCAAGGAAAAAAAATGAGTATAGAATATCATTTTCTTCAAAATATATATGAAATTGAATAAAGCTCAATATTTTATCAACCTTGGTCAAGGTCAATATGACAGGACTTACTGCAAGGAATATTTGTACCCAGTTTGCATTCTCAAGGTCAAACAGTCTTTGTTTTATAGGCAAAAATGTTGTCGTGACCTTGAGAATGAGAATTTGACCTTGGATCAAGGTCAAGGTGAAAGAGCTTGGCTTAACAATTTTATGTATGAAGTTTGAACTCTGAAGGTCAAATAGTCTTTGTTCTATAAGCAAAAGTTTCAAGTGACCTTGAGAATAAAAATTTGACCTTGAAAAGAAGGTCAACATTAAATGACTACCTTTAAGTGACCTAACATCCAAGTTTCAACTCAAAGTCTCAAAAATTGTAGAAATTGGCACCTTGCCAATTTAAGGTTCCATTTTCAACTTGAAATAGCTTGAAAACTGTAAATATTTTATGGAGCATGTAAGCGTATAAAAGTTTGCAAATTTCTCAAAGAACAATATAAAACAAATTTTGTTCAAATCGTACGGTTAGTAAAGGAGTTATAAGAGTTTAAAGATTTGACCGCTGATGACCTCTAGCGGGGGCATATGTGAACTTTTCGACAAGAAAAAAATATTAAATTAAGATCTTTATTTGCTCTTTTACATGATACTTTCAATTTTATCATATGATGCGGTACTTTGATGTAACGTCACTGGATTGGCTTGGGGGTAAGAATAATAATAATAATAATAATAATAATAATAATAATAATAATAATAAGAATAATAAGAATAAAGAAAAGACAATACAATAACAGAAAGGATTCCGACGGAAATCGGAATCCTTAATAAATGGAAGGATGGAGGTTCCTGTGGACATAGCAGACGGATTCCTCTCATTTTCATCTTGTTAAGAACAGAAATGAAAATTGAAAAAATGCGAAAATGACTGGCCGCAGCTGGACTCGAACCAGGTACCTTCACCAAGGTAGGCCCCATCGTATCTTGTACATGTAATGTCAGGTCACATGGTTGAATTGACCAATGAAATTTGTAACACATCCTGGGTCATGCATATTAATTATGTGAGGGATTTTCCAATGAATCATGACAATATAGCAAGTGTTTTCAAACTGGTACATGTATTCGATATTTCTTGATTCTGTTAGAAAACATTTTGAACTAATACATACTCGTATAAATTTTGAAATGAAAACAATGTTGAAGCACTGTACTTTATGTTTGCTTACGAATGAAAAAAATTGAGGGAAAAAAATGGCCGAGGCCGGTATCGAACCCCGGACCCTCCGATTCGAAGTCTGACGCTCTACCGCTGAGCTATTGCAGAACTGACAAAGGTTTGCATCAAAAGTCTTTAGAAGGATGAAATCTTGCGACTATGATATGACTCAACATGTCGAGCATGTTCCGAATGATAAATCTTTATCGATCGATTCTATTTACAGGTTTGTATTCAGGAGTAAACAACACAGAATTTCATAAAATGTATTTTTTTTATTTGACTTTCATTGACCATGTATGTAGAGAATAAAATTATGAATCAATAAGATGTGTTTGCTTATTTTGCAAGGGCGGATCTAGACAGGGTAGGTGAAAACAGGTATGTACACGTATGTAACATGTAAGTCAGAGGGGGGGGGGCAAAAACTTATCAACCTCCCCCTTTCGAAGGACTAGCCTATGTCATTGGATAAACAAACCGTCAAAGATCTTGTACAGTTATTTCAAAGATTGACGAATTCAAAAAGAAACAGACAAACAAACGAGAAAAAAAAAATGCCCAAGGGGGCCACATTGCTCCGTCAAAGGTCTTGTTCAGTTGTTTCAAATATTAAGGAATTTAATAAGAAAAAGACAAACAAACAAAACAAATGAAAAAAAAAAAACAAAACAAAACAAGAGGCCCAAGGGAGCCATTTTGCTCAGACAAAAGTCTTGTACAGTTGTTTCAAAGATTGTCGAATCAAAAAAGAAAAAAAAAAACAAGCAAACAAACAAACAAGCAAAACAAATGAAAATAAAAAAAAAAAAAAGCAAACAAGAGGCCCAAGGGGGCCACATTGCTCCGTCAAAGGTCTTGTACAGTTGTTTCAAAGATTGACGAATTAAAAAAACAAGACAAACAAACAAAAAAAAAAAAAAAAAAAAAAACCAAGAAGGCCAAGGGGGCCACATTGCTCCGTCAAAGGTCTTGTACAGTTGTTTCAAAGATTGACGAATGAAAAAATAGAGGCCTAAGGTGGCCATATATACACGTTGAAGTCAATGACAGTGAAATAAATATGCGCAATATGAAATGTGTTTTTCTTCTGAATAAAAAGCTATGAATAGGACTGACTTGTTGCATGAACGATCGATAATTCTTGTAATGCTGAATCAGCCATTTGTATTTCTCCGTCTGTATATCAAAAATAAAAACCACTAACATTCAGGAACTCCAATGGCTATGTGGATAGGGCGTTGGACTGCTGGCCCAAGGGTACCGGGTTCGATCCCCAGTCTGGACGTTTTTTTTATCGCCGATCGTCTGCGTTTCTGTCTAGTACTCTCTCTATCTGTTCGTATGTCTGTTCGTTCTTCTATCGTTGTCAGTCTATCTAACACTGTCTATCTTACACTGTCAGTCTGTCTGTCTGGTCCATGCTGCAAATTTACCAGTTAATTTAAATGATGCTATTCAATTTTAAGACATTTTTAAAACATTTAATTAGAAAATGACAACAGCATGAAAGTACAGACAAGTCATGGTACGAAGAGAAATAGAAATAAAAGATTTATCTTTCTTAGATCATGTAAAGTTCATATAAGAAGGACCTCGTTTGTGGAGTATAAGTAGTGTATGACAAACACTGTGTATTTAACAAGTAAATGTTGTTATGACATTGAGAATGAAATTTTCACCTTGAACCAAAGTCAAGGAAAAAAAATGAGTATAGAATATCATTTTCTTCAAAATATATATGAAATTGAATAAAGCTCAATATTTTATCAACCTTGGTCAAGGTCAATATGACAGGACTTACTGCAAGGAATATTTGTACCCAGTTTGCATTCTCAAGGTCAAACAGTCTTTGTTTTATAGGCAAAAATGTTGTCGTGACCTTGAGAATGAGAATTTGACCTTGGATCAAGGTCAAGGTGAAAGAGCTTGGCTTAACAATTTTATGTATGAAGTTTGAACTCTGAAGGTCAAATAGTCTTTGTTCTATAAGCAAAAGTTTCAAGTGACCTTGAGAATAAAAATTTGACCTTGAAAAGAAGGTCAACATTAAATGACTACCTTTAAGTGACCTAACATCCAAGTTTCAACTCAAAGTCTCAAAAATTGTAGAAATTGGCACCTTGCCAATTTAAGGTTCCATTTTCAACTTGAAATAGCTTGAAAACTGTAAATATTTTATGGAGCATGTAAGCGTATAAAAGTTTGCAAATTTCTCAAAGAACAATATAAAACAAATTTTGTTCAAATCGTACGGTTAGTAAAGGAGTTATAAGAGTTTAAAGATTTGACCGCTGATGACCTCTAGCGGGGGCATATGTGAACTTTTCGACAAGAAAAAAATATTAAATTAAGATCTTTATTTGCTCTTTTACATGATACTTTCAATTTTATCATATGATGCGGTACTTTGATGTAACGTCACTGGATTGGCTTGGGGGTAAGAATAATAATAATAATAATAATAATAATAATAATAATAATAATAATAAGAATAATAAGAATAAAGAAAAGACAATACAATAACAGAAAGGATTCCGACGGAAATCGGAATCCTTAATAAATGGAAGGATGGAGGTTCCTGTGGACATAGCAGACGGATTCCTCTCATTTTCATCTTGTTAAGAACAGAAATGAAAATTGAAAAAATGCGAAAATGACTGGCCGCAGCTGGACTCGAACCAGGTACCTTCACCAAGGTAGGCCCCATCGTATCTTGTACATGTAATGTCAGGTCACATGGTTGAATTGACCAATGAAATTTGTAACACATCCTGGGTCATGCATATTAATTATGTGAGGGATTTTCCAATGAATCATGACAATATAGCAAGTGTTTTCAAACTGGTACATGTATTCGATATTTCTTGATTCTGTTAGAAAACATTTTGAACTAATACATACTCGTATAAATTTTGAAATGAAAACAATGTTGAAGCACTGTACTTTATGTTTGCTTACGAATGAAAAAAATTGAGGGAAAAAAATGGCCGAGGCCGGTATCGAACCCCGGACCCTCCGATTCGAAGTCTGACGCTCTACCGCTGAGCTATTGCAGAACTGACAAAGGTTTGCATCAAAAGTCTTTAGAAGGATGAAATCTTGCGACTATGATATGACTCAACATGTCGAGCATGTTCCGAATGATAAATCTTTATCGATCGATTCTATTTACAGGTTTGTATTCAGGAGTAAACAACACAGAATTTCATAAAATGTATTTTTTTTATTTGACTTTCATTGACCATGTATGTAGAGAATAAAATTATGAATCAATAAGATGTGTTTGCTTATTTTGCAAGGGCGGATCTAGACAGGGTAGGTGAAAACAGGTATGTACACGTATGTAACATGTAAGTCAGAGGGGGGGGGGGGCAAAAACTTATCAACCTCCCCCTTTCGAAGGACTAGCCTATGTCATTGGATAAACAAACCGTCAAAGATCTTGTACAGTTATTTCAAAGATTGACGAATTCAAAAAGAAACAGACAAACAAACGAGAAAAAAAAAATGCCCAAGGGGGCCACATTGCTCCGTCAAAGGTCTTGTTCAGTTGTTTCAAATATTAAGGAATTTAATAAGAAAAAGACAAACAAACAAAACAAATGAAAAAAAAAAAAACAAAACAAAACAAGAGGCCCAAGGGAGCCATTTTGCTCAGACAAAAGTCTTGTACAGTTGTTTCAAAGATTGTCGAATCAAAAAAGAAAAAAAAAACAAGCAAACAAACAAACAAGCAAAACAAATGAAAATAAAAAAAAAAAAGCAAACAAGAGGCCCAAGGGGGCCACATTGCTCCGTCAAAGGTCTTGTACAGTTGTTTCAAAGATTGACGAATTAAAAAAACAAGACAAACAAACAAAAAAAAAAAAAAAAAAAAAAAACCAAGAAGGCCAAGGGGGCCACATTGCTCCGTCAAAGGTCTTGTACAGTTGTTTCAAAGATTGACGAATGAAAAAATAGAGGCCTAAGGTGGCCATATATACACGTTGAAGTCAATGACAGTGAAATAAATATGCGCAATATGAAATGTGTTTTTCTTCTGAATAAAAAGCTATGAATAGGACTGACTTGTTGCATGAACGATCGATAATTCTTGTAATGCTGAATCAGCCATTTGTATTTCTCCGTCTGTATATCAAAAATAAAAACCACTAACATTCAGGAACTCCAATGGCTATGTGGATAGGGCGTTGGACTGCTGGCCCAAGGGTACCGGGTTCGATCCCCAGTCTGGACGTTTTTTTTATCGCCGATCGTCTGCGTTTCTGTCTAGTACTCTCTCTATCTGTTCGTATGTCTGTTCGTTCTTCTATCGTTGTCAGTCTATCTAACACTGTCTATCTTACACTGTCAGTCTGTCTGTCTGGTCCATGCTGCAAATTTACCAGTTAATTTAAATGATGCTATTCAATTTTAAGACATTTTTAAAACATTTAATTAGAAAATGACAACAGCATGAAAGTACAGACAAGTCATGGTACGAAGAGAAATAGAAATAAAAGATTTATCTTTCTTAGATCATGTAAAGTTCATATAAGAAGGACCTCGTTTGTGGAGTATAAGTAGTGTATGACAAACACTGTGTATTTAACAAGTAAATGTTGTTATGACATTGAGAATGAAATTTTCACCTTGAACCAAAGTCAAGGAAAAAAAATGAGTATAGAATATCATTTTCTTCAAAATATATATGAAATTGAATAAAGCTCAATATTTTATCAACCTTGGTCAAGGTCAATATGACAGGACTTACTGCAAGGAATATTTGTACCCAGTTTGCATTCTCAAGGTCAAACAGTCTTTGTTTTATAGGCAAAAATGTTGTCGTGACCTTGAGAATGAGAATTTGACCTTGGATCAAGGTCAAGGTGAAAGAGCTTGGCTTAACAATTTTATGTATGAAGTTTGAACTCTGAAGGTCAAATAGTCTTTGTTCTATAAGCAAAAGTTTCAAGTGACCTTGAGAATAAAAATTTGACCTTGAAAAGAAGGTCAACATTAAATGACTACCTTTAAGTGACCTAACATCCAAGTTTCAACTCAAAGTCTCAAAAATTGTAGAAATTGGCACCTTGCCAATTTAAGGTTCCATTTTCAACTTGAAATAGCTTGAAAACTGTAAATATTTTATGGAGCATGTAAGCGTATAAAAGTTTGCAAATTTCTCAAAGAACAATATAAAACAAATTTTGTTCAAATCGTACGGTTAGTAAAGGAGTTATAAGAGTTTAAAGATTTGACCGCTGATGACCTCTAGCGGGGGCATATGTGAACTTTTCGACAAGAAAAAAATATTAAATTAAGATCTTTATTTGCTCTTTTACATGATACTTTCAATTTTATCATATGATGCGGTACTTTGATGTAACGTCACTGGATTGGCTTGGGGGTAAGAATAATAATAATAATAATAATAATAATAATAATAATAATAATAATAAGAATAATAAGAATAAAGAAAAGACAATACAATAACAGAAAGGATTCCGACGGAAATCGGAATCCTTAATAAATGGAAGGATGGAGGTTCCTGTGGACATAGCAGACGGATTCCTCTCATTTTCATCTTGTTAAGAACAGAAATGAAAATTGAAAAAATGCGAAAATGACTGGCCGCAGCTGGACTCGAACCAGGTACCTTCACCAAGGTAGGCCCCATCGTATCTTGTACATGTAATGTCAGGTCACATGGTTGAATTGACCAATGAAATTTGTAACACATCCTGGGTCATGCATATTAATTATGTGAGGGATTTTCCAATGAATCATGACAATATAGCAAGTGTTTTCAAACTGGTACATGTATTCGATATTTCTTGATTCTGTTAGAAAACATTTTGAACTAATACATACTCGTATAAATTTTGAAATGAAAACAATGTTGAAGCACTGTACTTTATGTTTGCTTACGAATGAAAAAAATTGAGGGAAAAAAATGGCCGAGGCCGGTATCGAACCCCGGACCCTCCGATTCGAAGTCTGACGCTCTACCGCTGAGCTATTGCAGAACTGACAAAGGTTTGCATCAAAAGTCTTTAGAAGGATGAAATCTTGCGACTATGATATGACTCAACATGTCGAGCATGTTCCGAATGATAAATCTTTATCGATCGATTCTATTTACAGGTTTGTATTCAGGAGTAAACAACACAGAATTTCATAAAATGTATTTTTTTTATTTGACTTTCATTGACCATGTATGTAGAGAATAAAATTATGAATCAATAAAATGTGTTTGCTTATTTTGCAAGGGCGGATCTAGACAGGGTAGGTGAAAACAGGTATGTACACGTATGTAACATGTAAGTCAGAGGGGGGGGGGGGGGGCAAAAACTTATCAACCTCCCCCTTTCGAAGGACTAGCCTATGTCATTGGATAAACAAACCGTCAAAGATCTTGTACAGTTATTTCAAAGATTGACGAATTCAAAAAGAAACAGACAAACAAACGAGAAAAAAAAAAATGCCCAAGGGGGCCACATTGCTCCGTCAAAGGTCTTGTTCAGTTGTTTCAAATATTAAGGAATTTAATAAGAAAAAGACAAACAAACAAAACAAATGAAAAAAAAAAACAAAACAAAACAAGAGGCCCAAGGGAGCCATTTTGCTCAGACAAAAGTCTTGTACAGTTGTTTCAAAGATTGTCGAATCAAAAAAGAAAAAAAAAAAACAAGCAAACAAACAAACAAGCAAAACAAATGAAAATAAAAAAAAAAAAGCAAACAAGAGGCCCAAGGGGGCCACATTGCTCCGTCAAAGGTCTTGTACAGTTGTTTCAAAGATTGACGAATTAAAAAAACAAGACAAACAAACAAAAAAAAAAAAAAAAAAAAAAAACCAAGAAGGCCAAGGGGGCCACATTGCTCCGTCAAAGGTCTTGTACAGTTGTTTCAAAGATTGACGAATGAAGAAATAGAGGCCTAAGGTGGCCATATATACACGTTGAAGTCAATGACAGTGAAATAAATATGCGCAATATGAAATGTGTTTTTCTTCTGAATAAAAAGCTATGAATAGGACTGACTTGTTGCATGAACGATCGATAATTCTTGTAATGCTGAATCAGCCATTTGTATTTCTCCGTCTGTATATCAAAAATAACAAGAGCCCCAGGGGGCACAACGCTCACCTGATACCCATGCACGCTCTAATTGACATACTGACATTGAATACTGATAGTGCCAGTACCAGGATTTTAGCCCACAACCTTTCTAACAAGATTTTTGCCGGATGCAGACAAGTTTTTTTTTCAGACAACCTTTAAAAGTACAAACAAGAGAAAATAGTCACATTTCAAAACAACAACTTTTTTACTGATTTGAAAAGATGGATTATGCAATCCAAAGTCATATGCCCAGCTAGTATAGTTCGATTATGCAACATCAAAAATAAAATCATTTTGTAAAATTCCACATTAATGTGCAACAGAAACAGAATAAAACAATGAAATGATTTCATAAATTAAGTTTATTTAAAATTGAACACCAAACCTTTCATTATTAATAGCTAGTATGCCAGAAAATAATAAAGCCTGTGTTTGTGAAACACGAATGCCCCGCGGTGGCATCTTTGTTGGTATAAACACCATTTTCTGTTAAGTATGTGAGAGGTCAGGGTCAGAGTAATGTTGGTATCAATGGAAAGATCTTGTCACAAAGAATACACATGTACAATATGAAAGCCCTATCACTAACCATTCAAAAGTTATGCCCAATGTTAAAGTTTTTGAAAAGTAGGTCAAAGGTCAAGGTCAAGGTCACGAGGTCAAAAATTTTGGTATCAATGGAAAGGTATTGTCACAAGGAATACACATGTGAAATATGAAAGCTCTATCACCTTCCTATCAAAAGTTATGCCCAATGTAAAGTTTTTCGGACAAACGGACAGGCCAAAAACTATATGCCCCCGTATCTTTGATTCCGGAAGCATAAAAAACAAAGACTTTTCGGTTTTGCCTTTATTCATATAAAATTATACAGAAATCTATGAATGAGAGCTTTTGAATAGTATTGATTTCATCTTAATACATGTAACGTACAGTCAAAATCGTGTTAATCCAATTAACACAGACAAGTTGTTAGCGGACAATATTAATTCAAGTGAGTTGTGCAGAAATTGAGCCAATTTATTTTCCAAACAGCAGTGTACGGTGTATCAAACCTCATGACCCAGTGAAGCCACTTGGACTAATCAATCAAGAGATATAGCCAATATTAGATTTTTAGAAAAGTAGGTCAAATATCTAGGTCAAGGTCAAAAGGTCAAAAATTATGAAATGTGTATAAAGGTCTTGTCACAAGGAATACACATGTGAAATATCAAAGCCCTATCACTTACCAATCAAAAGTTATGGGGTGTGACACCCAAGTGTGACAGACAGACGGAGGGACGGATGGACGGACAGACGAACAACAGACAAAGTGATCCCTAAGTGTCGCTGTGCTTCGCAGGCGACACAAAAAGTCAACATCTAAAAAATAAATTCAGCGTATATTTGATAGTGTATGTGGCCAAGTTAATTCGAAGTATGAAAATAAGTACTAAAGCCAAACTAGCTATAGCTTGTCTTATTTAAAAAATCATTAAAAATCTAAAAGTTGATATTTTGACAAAATTCTTTCACAGTTTCATTTCTAGCGATAAATATAAAAATAAAAAGAGAAAAAAAACTGAAAAAGGGAAAAAAAAATTGTTGGGGTCCCGCCGGGGTTTGAAGCTACTCCCCATGGGTCCATTTGGCATGGAAAACATACATTATACCTATGTACAATTTTTAAAAAATATTCCTTAAAAATCCAAAAGTAGATATCTTGACAAAATTCTTTCACTTGTAGGGTACCATGCATGAGTACCTCATACCTACAAATTGTCATTGTCATTGAACAAGAGTGGTTATAGAAAAGAAGCAGAAAATGTATGAAAATCAACACCCCCCCCCCCTTCCTTTTTACATAAGAAAAAAATTCATAAAAAATCAAAAAAATAAATTTTAAGCATAAAATACATATCAAAGCATTAAGTAAGTTAAATATGATAAATATGTAGTAAATGAGTGTGTAAAATCATACACTTATTGAGTTATTTAAAGAAATAGTGCAAAAATGTGCATTTCTGACAAAGTCCCAAAAGACGTCAAAAACGCGTCAAAAATTTGACTTCGAAGTGGAACCAAAAATAACAACACTTCTTAAGACATCTCTCTAGATCATCCTGATGCTTTCGGTTTGTCGATACATGCTTCGGTTCTGAAGAAGAAGTTTGTCAAAGGAGGGTACCCCCCGTGACCTACTTTTGGCTGTGGTGGCGCCACCTGTTGACAGATCCGGACGAAAAACAACAACACTTGTAGGGGACCATGAGTACTTCATACCTACCAAGTTTCATCAAAATCCCTTCAGCCGTTCTGGAGAAGAAGTTTAAAATGTGAAAAGTTTACGACGACGACGGACGACGACGACGACGACGACGACGACGACGACGGACGACGGACGCCGGACGCAACACTATGACAATAGCTCACTTGAGCCTATGGCTCAGGTGAGCTAAAAACCACTAACATTCAGGAACTCCAATGGCTATGTGGATAGGGCGTTGGACTGCTGGCCCAAGGGTACCGGGTTCGATCCCCAGTCTGGACGTTTTTTTTATCGCCGATCGTCTGCGTTTCTGTCTAGTACTCTCTCTATCTGTTCGTATGTCTGTTCGTTCTTCTATCGTTGTCAGTCTATCTAACACTGTCTATCTTACACTGTCAGTCTGTCTGTCTGGTCCATGCTGCAAATTTACCAGTTAATTTAAATGATGCTATTCAATTTTAAGACATTTTTAAAACATTTAATTAGAAAATGACAACAGCATGAAAGTACAGACAAGTCATGGTACGAAGAGAAATAGAAATAAAAGATTTATCTTTCTTAGATCATGTAAAGTTCATATAAGAAGGACCTCGTTTGTGGAGTATAAGTAGTGTATGACAAACACTGTGTATTTAACAAGTAAATGTTGTTATGACATTGAGAATGAAATTTTCACCTTGAACCAAAGTCAAGGAAAAAAAATGAGTATAGAATATCATTTTCTTCAAAATATATATGAAATTGAATAAAGCTCAATATTTTATCAACCTTGGTCAAGGTCAATATGACAGGACTTACTGCAAGGAATATTTGTACCCAGTTTGCATTCTCAAGGTCAAACAGTCTTTGTTTTATAGGCAAAAATGTTGTCGTGACCTTGAGAATGAGAATTTGACCTTGGATCAAGGTCAAGGTGAAAGAGCTTGGCTTAACAATTTTATGTATGAAGTTTGAACTCTGAAGGTCAAATAGTCTTTGTTCTATAAGCAAAAGTTTCAAGTGACCTTGAGAATAAAAATTTGACCTTGAAAAGAAGGTCAACATTAAATGACTACCTTTAAGTGACCTAACATCCAAGTTTCAACTCAAAGTCTCAAAAATTGTAGAAATTGGCACCTTGCCAATTTAAGGTTCCATTTTCAACTTGAAATAGCTTGAAAACTGTAAATATTTTATGGAGCATGTAAGCGTATAAAAGTTTGCAAATTTCTCAAAGAACAATATAAAACAAATTTTGTTCAAATCGTACGGTTAGTAAAGGAGTTATAAGAGTTTAAAGATTTGACCGCTGATGACCTCTAGCGGGGGCATATGTGAACTTTTCGACAAGAAAAAAATATTAAATTAAGATCTTTATTTGCTCTTTTACATGATACTTTCAATTTTATCATATGATGCGGTACTTTGATGTAACGTCACTGGATTGGCTTGGGGGTAAGAATAATAATAATAATAATAATAAGAACTAGATGGCTACTGTTGCAAGCAACAGACGGATTCCTCCTTTATTTGACCTTCCTCGGAACTGAAATGTTAAAATCCGAATAAAGAAGATGAAAAAAGAATAGTTGCTTTAGTACCTTATTCACTTCAGGAAATGAGTCAAAAGAGCTTATGTCTAACTTGGGACTCTTATCTTTTTATCGACAAAAAAGAAGAAAAAATCGATAAATACCTTTCAAGTTTAGGAAGGCTTTAAACTCCTAGATCTATTCTATCCATTTTGAATCCTGTTAAATAACTATTCCAAAAAGAATTGCACAATGAATTAGCAATGAGAAAATTTCTATAAATAGAGAATGACAACAACATGAAAGTACAGACAAGTAATGCTACTAAGATAAAAAAAAAAAAGGAAACAGAGAACAAGAATAAAAGAGTTATCTATCTTACTATTTAAAGTTCAAATAAAAAGTACTACTTGTGTGAAGAATAAATATTTAAGAACAAAATCCTATCAATCCTACAAGAGTAAATGTTTGTTATGACCTTGAAAAAGTTTATTTGACCTTGAACCAAGGTCATGGATGAAAGATAAGCATTTTACTTTATTATCATCAAGATTTCTTTTCATCTATTCAAAGCTCAATATTTTATCAACAAAAGTCTGTTGTGACCTTGAAATTGAACAAATGACCTTGGGTCAAGGTCAAGGTGAAAGGAATTGTTGCAAGGAATATTTGCGCCAAGTTTGAACTCTCAAGGTCAAATGGTCTTTGTTCTATAGGAAAAATTTTGTTGTGACCTTGAGGATGAGAATTTGACCTTGGGCCAAGGTCAAGATGAAAGGGCTTGGGTCAATGATTGTATTTATGAAGTTTGAAGTGTCAAGGTCAAATAGTCTTTGTTCTATATGCAAAAGTTTGTTGTGACCTTGAGAATCATAATTTGACCTTGAAAGTAGGTCAGCATTAAATGACTACCTATAAGTAACCTACCATCCAAGTTTCAACTCAAAATCTCAAAAACTGTAGAAATTGGCACTGTGCCAATTTAAAGTTCCATTTTCAAATCAAAATAGCACGAAAACCGTAAATATTTTATCGAGCATGTAAGCGTATAAAAGTTTGCAAATTTCCCAAAGAACAATATAAAACAAATTTCATTCAAATCGTACGGTTAGTTTAGGAGTTATAAGGTTTAAAAGATTTTACATTTCATGACCTCTAGCGGGGGTATATGTGAACTATTCGACAAGAAAAATTTTTTAAATTAAGATCTTTATTTACTCTTTCACATGATACTTTCTATTTTATCATATGATGCGGTACTTTGTTGTTAAGTCTCTGGATATGTTTTGGGGTAAGAATAATAATAATAATAAGAATAGTAAGAATAAAGAAAAGACAATACAATAACAGAAAGGATTCCGACGGAAGTCGGAATCCTTAATAAGAATAAAGAAAAGACAATACAATAACAGAAAGGATTCCGACTTCCGTCGGAATCCTTAAAAATAATAGATACCTTTCATGTTTACGAAAGCTTTAAACTCCATGCACAATCAATATCTAATCCTTTACAAAAGAATTGCACAATGATGTTGCAATGAGATAATTTCTATTAATAGAAAATGACAACAACATGAAACTGCTGATATGTAATGCTACTAAGAATAAAAATGAAAGAAACAGAGAACAAGAATAAAAGAGTTATCTATCTTACTATGTAAAGTTCAAATAAGAAGTACTAATTGTGTGAAGAATAAATAGTTTAGGACAAAATTCTGTGAATTCTACAAGAGTAAATTTTTGTTATGACCTTGAAAAAGTTAATTTGACCTTTAACCAAGGTCATGGATAAAAGATAAGCATTTGAATTTATTCTCATCAAGTGTCCTCTTAATCTAATCAAAGCTCAATTTTTTATCGACAAAAGTCTGTTGTGACCTTGAAATCGAACAAATGACCTTGGGTCAAGGTCAAGGTGAAAGGACTTGATGCAAGGAATATGTGCGTCAAGTTTGAACCCTCAAGGTCAAATGGTCTTTGTTCTATAGGCAAAAGTTTGTTGTGACCTTGAGAATCAAAATTTGACCTTGGGCCAAGGTCAAGGTGAAAGGGCTTGGCTCAGTGATTGTATTTATGAAGTTTGAACTGTCAAGGTCAAATAGTGTTTGTTCTATAGGCAAAAGTTTGTTGTGACCTTGAGAATCATAATGTGACCTTGAAACTAGGTCATCATCAATGACTACCTATTAGTAGCCTACCATCCAAGTTTCAACTCAAAATCTCAAAAACTGTAGAAATTGGCACTGTGCCAATTTAAAGTTCCATTTTCAACTTGGAATAGCGCGAAAACCGTAAATATTTTATCGAGCATGTAAGCGTATAAAAGTTTACAATTTTCCCAAAGAACATTTTAAAACAAATTTCGTTCAAATCGTACGGTTAGTTTAGGAGTTAGAAGTGTTTAAAGATTTGACCTTTGATGACCTCCAGCGGGGGCATTGGTGAACTTATCGACAAATAAAAAATAGTTAAAGAAGATCTTGTAATGCTCTTTCTGATGGTACCATCCCTTTTGCTCTGTGTTAAAAGACCTTTGAATAAAGTGTCTGGAAATGATGAGGGGGTAAGAATAAAAATAATAATACAGTATAATCTGTGTAAACCGGCTTTCATTGGTTCCAGTTGAATCGGCCGGTTTAGACAAGATCCGGTGTACAGAAAATCGATATATTTGACCCAAAATGAAATAAATTGAAATCATATACACAAGAATGCTCACTGCTATACTTTTACTGATGAATAGAATAATTGATCATCATATCAATACAAAAATACAAACAGATTTCATCATACATAAACAGAGATCAAACAGGTTTCATATCATTGTCTACGTTTTGCAGAAAATCTGTAAAGGGTCAGTTTTTAATGATTTGCATTTAACAATTTCATTCTCTGTTAAAATGCGTTAAGTCTGTAAATAAGGTAACATTTGGTCATTTTTACGGACGAAAGCATACACAAGTACCGTCACATAGATAAGATACGTAAGTGGACGATGGGGATTTAAATCTCAGGCGTAGAACGAGGACAAAAAAGAAGGTCAGAGAAAAATCAATACTGTATTGTATCATTGCATTAATTGTTGGTGAACAGAAGAATTTTGTGCTTCTGACTGGCCATGAACAGTAAGCTGTAATCACAAGTTAATTCTATACTGGTGTAGATCTATGTTACAACGTAAATACCAGTACAGAACATTGAGATATATTTATTAATAAAAACCAAAACGGGACATCGAAGAATAATGCGCACCAGGGCGCAGCGAGTTGACAATTCTATGGGCCATTTTTTTTCATCAGAATGGGACTATGGCACAGAGCGCGTGGCCTTACCAATCACTGCAAGTTTTTATTATGTCACTAAGTTGCTCCGATGCAATACTTCTGTGACTTTTGGTACTTTTTACGAATCGTCAATCAAAGATTTTTTTTCTTCCAAATTCAATTCTTTTCTTTGTCTTTTATGAGATGGATATGTATTATCAACATTATTTCTTTTTCTCGGCGTACCCATCATGCTAAACCCATGTACACAGAATAGATTTAAATTCTTTGTTATAAAAATACGTTGCCGAAGGTATAATTACCGTTGACCAAATCACACCTGAGTAGATGTTTATACAAGGCCGGTATACAGGTGATCAATTAACCATAATTAGTGTGATCGGTAACCTAATTGACAGCCGGAGTACGGAATAGACAAGATACGGAATACACAAAAGATTTTACTATTAAACGTTACGAAGAATCGCTCGGGACCGTAAGAAAGAACCGATGTAAACAATATTCCGGAATACAGAAGATCCGGTTTTCACAAAATATACTGTAATAAGAATAACTAGATGGCTACTGTTGCAAGCAACAGACGGATTCCTCCTTTATTTGACCTTCCTCGGAACTGAAATGTTAAAATCCGAATAAAGAAGATGAAAAAAGAATAGTTGCGTTAGTACCTTATTCACTTCAGGAAATGAGTCAAAAGAGCTTATGTCTAACTTGGGACTCTTATCTATTTATCGACAAAAAAGAAGAAAAAAAAACGATAAATACCTTTCAAGTTTAGGAAGGCTTTAAACTCCTAGATCTATTCTATCCATTTTGAATCCTGTTAAATAACTATTCCAAAAAGAATTGCACAATGAATTAGCAATGAGAAAATTTCTATAAATAGAGAATGACAACAGCATGAAAGTACAGACAAGTAATACTACTAAGATAAAAAAAGGGGGGGAAACAGAGAACAAAAATAAAAGAGTTATCTATCTTACTATGTAAAGTTCAAATAAAAAGTACTATTTGTGTGAAGAATAAATATTTAAGAACAAAATCCTATCAATCCTACAAGAGTAAATGTTTGTTATGACCTTGAAAAAGTTTATTTGACCTTGAACAAAGGTCATGGATGAAAGATAAGCATTTTACTATACTATCATCAAGATTTCTTTTCATCTATTCAAAGCTCAATATTTTATCAACAAAAGTCTGTTGTGACCTTGAAATCGAACAAATGACCTTGGGTCAAGGTCAAGGTGAAAGGACTTGATGCAAGGAATATTTGTGCCAAGTTTGAACTCTCAAGGTCAAATGGTCTTTGTTCTATAGGAAAAAATTTGTTGTGACCTTGAGAATGAGAATTTGACCTTGGGTCAAGGTCAAGGTGAAAGGGCTTGGATCAATGATTGTATTTATGAAGTTTGAACTGTCAAGGTCAAATAGTCTTTGTTCTATAGGCAAAAGTTTGTTGTGACCTTGAGAATCATAATTTGACCTTGAAACTGGGTCATCATCAATGACTACCCATAAGTAACCTACCATCCAAGTTTCAACTCAAAATCTCAAAAACTGTAGAAATTGGCACTGTGCCAATTTAAAGTTCCATTTTCAATTCAAAATAGCGCGAAAACCGTAAATATTTTATCGAGCATGTAAGCGTATAAAAGTTTGCAAATTTCCCAAAGAACAATATAAAACAAATTTCATTCAAATCGCACGGTTAGTTTAGGAGTTATAAGGTTTTAAAGATTTGACCTTTGATGACCTCTAGCGGGGGCATACGTGAACTTTTCGACGACAAATTTTTTTTACCTCAAGATTTCTATATGCTCTTTCACATAATAATTTTTGTTTTATCATAAGAAGTGGCACTTTTTTGTACAGTCACTGGAACGATCTGGGGGTAAGAATAATAATAATAAGAATAATAATAAGAATAAAGAAAAGACAATACAATAACAGAAAGGATTCCGACGGAAAAGTCGGAATCCTTAATAATAAGAATAAAGAAAAGACATTGCAATAACAGAAAGGATTCCGACGGAATAGTCGGAATCCTTAATAAGAACTAGATGGCTACTGTTGCAAGCAACAGATGGATTCCTCCTTTATTAGACCTTCCTTTGAACTGAAGTGTTAAAATCCGAATAAAGAAGATGGAAAAATGAATAGTTGCTTTAGTACCTTATTCACTTCAGCAAATGAGTCTTAAGAGCTTTAGTCTAATTTGGGACTCTCATTATTTATCAACAAAATAGAACAAAAAGATAATAAATACCTTTCATGTTTACGAAAGCTTTATACTCCATGATCTATCAATTCTAAATCCTTTAAAATTACTATCTCAAAACAGAATTGCACAATGATTTTGCAATGAGAGAATTTCTATAAATAGAAAAAAAACAATAGAATCAAAACACAGTCATGTAATGCTACTAAGAGAAAAAAACAGAAACCAAGAGTAAAAGAGTTATGTTTCTTATACTATGTTATGTTCAAATAAGAAAGACTACTTGTGTGAAGAATAAATAGCGTAGGACAAAAAATGCTAATTCTACAAGATTAAGATTGTAAGGACCCTGAGAATGATCATTTGACCGTGAATAAAGGTCACGGAAAAAAGATAAGTATTTGAGATAATTCTTTTCAAGATTGATCTTAATCTGATCAAAGCTCAATATTTTATCAACCAAAGTATGTTGTGACCTTTAAATCGAACAAATGACCTTGGATCAAGGTCAAGGTAAAAGGGCTTGATGCAAGGAATATTTGTGTTAAGTTTGAACTCTTAAGGTCAAATAGTCTTTGTTCTATAGGCAAAAGTTTGTTGTGACCTTGAGAATAAAAATTTGACCTTGGGTCAAGGTCAGTGTGAAAGAGCGTGGCTTAACGATAATATGTATGAAGTTTGAACTCTGAAGGTCAAATGATCTTTATTCTATAGGCAAAACTTTGTTGTGACCTTGCGAATCAAAATTTGACCTTGGGTCAAGCACAAGGTGAAAGAGCTTGGCTTAGCGATTGTATGTATGAAGTTTGAACGCTGAAGGTCAAATAGTCTTTGTTTTATAAGCAAAAGTATGTTATGACCTTGAGAATCAAAATTTGACCTTGGGTCAAGGTCAAGGTGAAAGAGCTTGGCTAAACGATAGTATGTATGAAGTTTGAACTCTAAAAGTCAAGTAGTCTTTGTTCTATGGGCCAAAATTTGTTGTGACCTTGAGAATGAAAAATTGACCTTGAAAGTAGGTCAGCATTAAATGTCTACCTATAAGTAACCTACCATCCAAGTTTCAACTCAAAATCTCAAAAAATGTAGAAATTGGCACTGTGCCAATTTAAAGTTCCATTTTCAACTCTGAATAGCGCGAAAACCGTAAATATTTTATCGAGCATGTAAGCGTATAAAAGTTTGCAAATATCCCAAAGATCAATATAAAACGAATTTCGTTCAAATCGCACGGTTACTTTAGGAGTTATAAGAGTTTAAAGATTTGACCTTTGATGACCTCCAGCGGGGGCATATGTGAACCATTTGACAAGAAAAAAAATTTCATTCAAGATCTTCATATGCTCTTTCACATGGTACTTTCCGTTTTTTCATATGATGCTGTACTTTTTTGTAAAGTGTCCGGAACGGATTGGGGGTAAGAATAATAATAATAAGAATAATAATAAGAATAAAGAAAAGACAATACAATAACAGAAAGGATTCCGACGGAAGTCGGAATCCTTAATAATAAGAATAAAGAAAAGACAATACAATAACAGAAAGGATTCCGACGGAAATCGGAATCCTTAATAATAAGAATAAAGAAAAGACAATACAATAACAGAAAGGATTCCGACGGAAATCGGAATCCTTAATTAAATGTTTTGATCACGAAAAAACAGATCAGTTTTTAGATATCATTAGTAGGAATGGTATACATTTACTGAATGATGAATTAGACAAATTGAATGTAAATATAAATACACTACAGAAGAGTAAACTTGATTATTTATTCGATTGCACTGCTGATTTGCTGCTAACCTCTGGAAAGAAAACATTTGGCACATATAAACATGATATATCTAAAACAAAGAGTAAATTTTGTGATAAAGAATGGTTTAATAATAGTTGCCGTATTGCAAGAAGGAATTACAGAAAAGCTAAAAGAAAATATAAGAAATATGGATCCAGAATTTTTCAAAATGAATTGCATTCTGCCCAGAAATCATATAAAGTAACTATGGATAAAAGTTTGAAGAATTATAGACATTTTTTGATGAAAAAGATGAGAAATCTTAAGAGCTCTAATCCAAAAGAGTACTGGAAACTTATTAATAAAAGGTCTACTAGTAATAACTTTGATGTGAACATGTCTAATTTTTATGATTACTTTAAGAGTGTTAATAGTAATGACTTAGATGAAGTAGAAGATGATGAATTTTTGTCGCCAAATGAAGATTTTTCTGATACCCATATTAATGAATCTATTACTGAAGATGAAATTAGAAAATCTGTGAAACTGATTAAGAATAATAAGTCACCAGGTCCCGATAACCTGATCAATGAATACATAAAATCGTCATTAGAATATATGTTACCTATCTATGTAAAATTGTTCAATTTAGTTTTTGACACTGGTATAGTGCCAGAAGCATGGCTTCTAGGCAATATTGTTCCTATTTATAAGAACAAGGGTTGTAAAAGTCAGCCAGAGAATTATAGACCGATTACACTACTGAGTTGCTTGGGAAAGGTATTTACATCTATTATATGTGATAGATTGACAACTTATTCTGATGAAAAAGAGTTATTGAAAGAAAATCAAACAGGATTCAGAAAGAATTATTCAACAATAGATAACATTTATCTCCTTCATTGTTTAATAGAATTAACTTTTCATAAGAAAAATAAACTTTTCTGTGCATTTATTGATTTTAAAGCTGCATTTGATAAAGTTTGGAGATTAGGGCTTTGGCGAAAACTTTTAGCAAATGAAATTTCTGGAAAATGTTTCAATGTCATTTACAATATGTACAAAAATAGTAAATCAAGAATTGCCTTTAATAATGCCACCTCTGACTTTTTTCTATGTCAAACAGGTGTTAGACAAGGTGAAAACTTGTCACCCTTTTTATTTGCCCTTTATTTGAATGACCTTGAAGAATTTCTGAATACAAGGGACATAATTGGAACAAATTGCATATCAGAAGAACTTGAAAAAGAATTAGATGTATTTTTGAAAATATTTGTCATCCTATATGCAGATGATACAGTGTTGATGTCAAACTCTAGAGCAGATTTACAAAAACAATTAGATTTTTTTAGTGAGTATTGTGATAAATGGAAGTTGACTGTGAATATTGACAAAACTAAAATTTTGGTTTTTGGCAAGGGCAGAATTCCACATAATGTTAAGTTTTCTTACAATAATGTAGAACTTGAAATAGTAAAAGAGTTTAAATACCTTGGAGTTTTCTTCTCCAGATATGGTTCTTTCTTCAGAACAAAGCAATATATAGTTAATAGAGCTACAATAGCCATGTATGAAATTTTAAAAAAATCCAGAAAACTTAATTTGTCAATTGATTGTCAAATGGAATTATTTGATAGAACAGTTTTACCTATTTTGACCTATGGTTGTGAAGTATGGGGCTTTGAGAATTTAGATGTAATAGAAAGACTTCATTTGAAATATTGTAAATTAGTTTTGAAATTGAAGAAAAGCACACCAAATTATATGATTTATGGAGAGTTGAAGAGATATCCGATTAGAATTACAATTATGTGTAGAATGATTACTTATTGGGTTAAGTTAATATGTGGTAAACAAACAAAATTTTCAAATATTATGTACAAGCCGTCACTTGAAATGTACAAAAAGGGATTTAAGTTTAGATGGATAGATTGTATAAAAGGTGTTTTTGAAGAATGCGGGCTTAATTATGTATGGCTCAACCAAAACTTTCAAAATGAAAAATTGTTAAAATGTAAAATTAAACAAACTCTTGAAGATCAATTCCTACAAAAGTGGTTGTCAGATTGTAATAACTCTGGTAAAGGAATTTCATATAATTTATTTACACATTTTGAGTTTTCTTATCCATATTATCTTGGTTCAGATTTATCAACAAAAAACAAAACTATCTTATGTAGATTCAGAACAAGCAATCACAGATTGCCCATCGAAATAGGTAGATGGACGAACATTGAAAGAAATGAGAGAATATGTCCACTTTGTAACATAGATGTTGGTGATGAATATCATTTTATAATGGAATGTATGGCTTTAAATGCTCAAAGAAAACATTATTTACCAGTAGAAATTATTACTAGACCAAATACTCTGAAGTTTTATAATTTATTTTCCACCAAAAAATTGTCTACTCTTAATAAATTGTGTAATTTTATTACAAATATTTACAGTACATTGTATCCTCCAGGTTAAGTTCACATGACTACCAAAACAAATTTACATGAATCCTTTGTTCACACTTGCTGTATATATATGTACTTATTTATATTCATTGAATTATCTCTATGTTGAAAATTGTCAATGTGAGATTGAATAAACTTGAAACTTGAAATCTATCCAGACAAAAAAAAAAAATGACAGAAACCGAGTTTTGAAAGTCATCAAGGTACAATACTGCTCTGAAAATGGATAAGGCATGATCAAATTTGAACTTGCAACTCTCCATGACCAAGTTAGTATGCATAAATGTCATCTCAGTACCTCTGCATCTTCAAGAAAAAAAATCCAAGAAGTAAATATTACAAATTTTCCAATAATTCGTCAACATAGGTCAATCATGACGTCACGCAAACACTCGTTTTAATGCTCTAAGCTTAGATACGTATCAAATTGATATGTGTGACTGCAGAAAAAAATCTGTATACCTGAATTTTTGTATATATCATCAAGAAGCCTGAAAGACTACAATAAACAATAAAAATTTAACTTGCGAAACATTTATATGTGCAAAATGTTTGTTCTCTCTTGTTTATCTAAAACAAAATGAAGAAGAAACAACATTGATTTCAAGTTTATCAACGAGTGCATGTACATTGAATAAATAAGTAAATTGCTGCGATCATTAGAGCTTTCTCTCCTGAAATGAACGAGACGACGACTAGAATGATCAGTTTTATTTTATTTATTTATTTATCATTATTATTTATTTATTTATTCAATTTTTTTTTACGGAAAAGTTGAAGTACATCCGTTTTCATTTAAAATCGTTTTGATTTAAACTGAGAAGGGATGAAGATTGTTATTTGGATCAGCTCGCCTATTAGAATCACTTTTAAAGGAAAAGATTGAGGTTTATCCGAATAGTACATATCCTTAGCGATTGACTTCTGGTTCGAAAGCGCTGATCATGATTGGTAGACCATCAGAAAGGTCAGAGGCCATATAAAACAGAGCACTGAATCCCGCCAATAGGCAAACCGGATCAAAATCATTACTATCCGTAAACGTCCGTACTGAAAATAGAAATAAAGAAGACATGAATGAAATGTTTATAATACCTCTGAATTAATACATGAAAATTCTATTCTAATTCGCGTTATGTGTATTTTTACGCAATTCTATTGACGTGCGTTCATTGTTAACCTCTTATTGGTCCGCGTGGTCTATCTATTCTGATCACTGCCGCTGAGAGAGCTTATTTTTCAATACAACATTATGTTATGAAGTAGTTTTGTTTGTTTGTCTGTATTTGACAATACATTCAGGAAAAAAGAATGAGAATCTAAGAATGACTAACATATTTCCTTGCATATCGGGACGGTGACAGCGCCGATCAGTGAGGTTTGATAGGTTTTCTTCTCCCCTCCCTTGTCGGCTATACAGAGGTCCATTACAGCCATTACAAGTACGGCTACACACAGCCATTTCCAAATCATCATGTCAGAGAGGTTCAAGTTCCTGATGGTCTTGTAGAGCTAGGATGTCTTTGATATAGATGGGACACTCTGCCTTCTACGTGCAAAATATTGTTCTACATATTATGTTGACTTTCGAGATAATTATGTCGGTATGTAAATTTAAACATTGTCTAAAATGCTAACGACAAGTCGCCAGTTGGTATGCAATATTATTTGGTATCATGCTGATAAGTCATACTCTGATTTTTTTATAAATGAATTGTAAAAACTTCTTGCATCTAAGATTCCGTGAAATGTTCAGTCTACGCTCATCAGTTTTACCAAAAAAAAAACAAAACAAAAAAAAAAAAAAAAAAACAAAAAAAAAAAAAACAGAGAGAATCAACAGGAAAAGGTATGTTTGTGCAGTTAATTGTTGCCTAAAAACGGAAAAAAGCTTGTTTTGTATCAAACATATAGATCAAGGAGCCATATTTCGGCGGTATCCATACTTCACCGTTTCATAGTTTGGATATTGGAAGTGTTTGTCAAGGAAATTTGTCGACTTCCTAACAGAAACCGGTAAATGAAGAAAATCAATGAAAACACCACAGCTTGAGAAATAAAGTTCCAGGATTTTTTCCAAAACAGAAAAATTAAACATTTTATTTGGTATGATTTCATACAAGTAGTGGAAGATTTCCTGAAAACAAATCACCATGACTAATATACATTGTTTTTTCAATATATGTATTTCGAAGGAATATTGAGTTAGATTAATTTCAAGCAATAAATCGTATTGAATTTACTTTTAAGTATCGATATTTTCAAGGAAATGTACGAAAATGCGGCGAAATATGGTCACTTGCTCTATATTTTAAGGCAATTTCTGAAATGATTGAGTATTTCAACAAAAAAGTTCTTGAATAGTAGGAAAACCAGTATTTACCTCCGTCATTGTACGTACATCCCGACAAATTACGTCCGCATGACATGTACATTTTTACAACTTTAATTATCACTTATTACCTATACGATTACATGTGCAAGGTACGTAGTTCATGGATTTTGCTGGAAGGTACATATGCACTTGTTTTAGAGGTGTGAATGCTTCATTTGATATAACATTATAACACTCCGAGTACGCAAACATGGATGATTTCATATTAAAGCTTCGTGCTCTTGACAATCTACATGTATACTTTTTTAAGATAACCATTGTTTCCGTAATTATTTCCGGTGACCCGACTCAAAGAGACTGATCTGGTTGAAGTAGCTAAACATGAATACGTAACTTTTACCTGTTGGATATGTTTCAGTTTTGTGAATCAAAAATTTGTCCGTGAATGGTCCTTGGTGTACACGGAAGAGATCATAGATTTCGGTTTTGCTTTTTTTTTTATTTAAAAAAAATCTTTTTTAAAGGGGGAGGGGGTTGTCGTTAATCATTTTATTTGCTTCTTTGATTTTTTGTTTTTGTTTTGTTTTGTTTTTGGACGTAGCTTTAAAATGTAATAACTCCACTATGATCGGTATCGCTATGATCAGTCATGAACTCACCCAGACTGCGGAACAAGTTTTTGGCTTTCCTGTAGAGTGACCAAAAGAAAAGTCACAATTCTTCTACTTCTCTTCACTACTGAGTATTCAATATTCAATAATAAATAAGAAACTGTCAAATAAACTAAATAATGAATTTCAAAGCATCTCATTGTAAAAACGGAATTCAATTAAGGTGGCGCCACAGAAATTAATTTCTTTTTAATTAATTTGTTTTCATCCATTGTTTAGTATTTGCTAACCGAAACACGTGTCTGGCACATTGGAATTGCATGGTTTTAAAGTTTCATCTGTAAGATAGTGAATTGGAACACTCCCATCATATTATTATCATCAACACTTATTTTCTTTTGCAGTGTGGAGTTAAACTCACTCGGATCCCCGTGATTGAATGTTTAAAGTGTAAAAATTACTTCAATATATCTTTATCGCTTGCAAAAAATCTTTGTTTTGCGCTTTATCAATTTGACACATGTTAATATATTGTTATTTAGGAAACTTGTCATTTCATCCAAAAATATCATCGAAATTAAAGGAGGTTAAGATCCTGCACTATCCCTACAATGCTCTTTTGGTCTTTTGATTTTATATGGCTATGTTTTGTAAATCTACCCTGTAGGAATTTTGGGGCCATGCACGCACTCTTTGGTAAGTGGATACACATAATTCAAAAGAATCAAACTAGATGGCGCTCCTAAAATAAATAATGTTGTGTCTGAGAATCACTTTAGCAATGGATGGCGCTGGTGAGTATTTACTAACCGAAACACGTGTCTGGTGCTTTAAAATTGGTTTGAAATTTTCTTTGAAGGTAGTGAGTTGGAACACTTTCATCATCTTCTAAATTTTAATGGCAAATGCTCTGGACACTCTGATACTTAAAGTTCTTCATGGACTGACCGTGCAGCTTTATATAATACATACATGTACCATACAAGCAACAGTTCGGTGTCGGTGATTTATTGCACGATGATAGAACATTACAAGTATTGCAGTAACAAAGCCCATCTTTTTATTACACGTAATGCCGTAATATTCCTGCGCGAATATTACATGTGTATGACCAACTGACTCAGCCATTTTTAACATGTAGTGAAATGTAATTTGTTCAAAATAAATTGATATAAACTTTCACCAAAAGATTTTCATATATTTCCATAATACTGGATAGAAACCAAACAAATCATTTCTTATATAAAACGCACAGAGTAATCGGGAAAAATCGAATGAATGATGGTAGAAGCCTAAAAGGGTTTAGAGTTTTATTTCTGTGTTAGTCTCTTTGGCTATTTATATGTCTAAAAAAGAATATCATCAAGGAAGAGGAGATTAATAGACGGAGATGACAAGCTAAATTCAAGGATTGTAGATTAGGTTAAAGGCCAAAAAGAACACGCTGTATCGAATTTCTACATGAGCAAGGGTAAGACCTTCTTTTCGTCTTTGGATTGGATCTAGACGTCCGTCATCCGGAGAGAATGAAGACAATTCTTTTCTGTGAACTATTTGTTCATTTATTCGTAATATCGATATACATGCACCAGCTTTGATTTACATTTATAAAATAACTTTTATTCATAAAGTCACATATTCCTATAAAGCATACATTTCTTATGAAATTGAATGTCAGTGTTGTATAGTTTGACAAAGATTGCAAAATTTCAAACAATATCTTTCAGCAAACAGTCTGTACTTCATATCACTGCACATAGCTGATTCATATTGTGCGCAGTTTGCCTTTGCATCAACACAAGGAAAAGAAGTTGGTGATCCTAAAAGGAAATATAAATACACCTTTTCCTCATTTCAAACCAAAGAAATTATTCAATATTTGTATTTGATAAAGGCAACACTTGGTAACCTTTTCCAAAGAAATTATTCAATATTTGTATTTAATAAAGGCAACACTTGGTAAAATTATTAATTAAAAAGAACTTTTACAGAACATCATTCCCAGATGATAAGCGAACACTTACCTGAACAGTAGTTACAATACGCTTTGCAGTTTGATCTGCCGTGTTATTCTTATATAGATGATAATTAAGCGAATCATTTTATTTCCATTGTTATTATTATTTTAAAAAATATTACAATGATTCCTTAATACGTGGACCAGGAGTCCCCGAGGGCACATGTAGCCAAGTTCGATCAATTTCGGTTGGTCGTTTCTTCAAACGCATTTGAAAATTTCTGTTTACAAAATTTTCCTCAAATTTCTAAAACCTGGATCCTGTAGCATCATATCCCAGACATCTTGCTACCTCTTTCGGTATATTTAGGTCATAATTTTCACAGATTTGGTCCATATTACATTGTTTAGATTGAGGATCACTGACGTGGGTCAAATACTGGTCTGGTCCATGCTGTAAATGTATCTGCTCTAAAATGATGCTAATGAATTTGAAGACGTTAAACACGTACCCGGACAGCACTTAGTTACAATAAGCCTTGCAGTTTGATCTGCCATGTTATTCTTAGACAGATGCTAAGCGAACACGTATCTGGACAGTAGTTGCAATAAGCCGTACAGTTAGTCTGCCGTATCATTCTTAGACAGATGCTAAGCGAACACGTACCTGGACAGTCGTTGCGATAAGCTGTACAGTTTACTCTGCCGTATCATTCTTAGACAGATGCTAAGCGAACACGTACCTGGACAGTAGTTGCAATAAGCCGTACAGTTTGCTCTGGCGAAGTCATTGTTCTCACTGCTTCTTGGACATATTTCTGCTCTCAGATAAAACGTGCAATCCTCTTTATCCTTGCATACTGTAAAACAAGTGTGAGAACTTAGTACATACATGATCATAGATACATGAAGGACGAAGAAAAATTAAATGATGAAAACGAATACATAGTCACACCTCATCCTGTAGATTCTACTACTTCCATTAGAATTAATGTACAATGTATTTGTTCTATTTCATCTTTCAAAAGGGACGATCATTTTTTGCAAATTTAATGCAAATATATTATTAATATTTTAAACCTTATTTGCTCATTATTTCTTCACAACTTTATTGCCATTTTGTTCGTATGGGCACCATAAATGCTTGATGCCCAATAAAGTTATTGGAATGTCGATTTATATATTTATGTAAACGGGGCATTTATATACCTCCGGTTGTTGTCGGTGGTGGCGTCGTCGTCGTCATGGTCGTTATTGTTGTCGGTGGCAGTGTTGTCGTGGTTGTTGTTGTTGCTGTCGTTGTTGTTGCTGTTGTCGTTTGTGTCGTTGATTCAACTGGAGTCGACAATTCTGTTGTCATGCTAGGAACATGTAATGTAGCATGCCGTGGAGGAGTTGTAGGAACTGTTCTAGTAAATTGGGAGGTACCTGGATGGATTGAATAAATTATTACATATTCATTCCCTTCGCATCATTCAATAATTTATGGCTTTAATAACCTAGAGAAGCATGCTTTGATTTTTTCACTTTAGAAAATCATACTACCCTACAGACACAACTTCGTCTGAAAGTTAAAAAATGACCACACTCAAAAACTGGTATGTAGCAATTTCAGAAGAAATATTGTATGAATAACACACAGTAAGACTGACAGATTGACTTCCAGTCTGATTTAAAAAAAAAAACACCAGCCTCTTTCCCCGACGACGTAGGAGAAAAAAGGGGGTATTTTAATCAGACTGTAAATAATTCAGCTCAATCGGTAGGTGGCCAGAAACAATTAAATTTAATTCGGATTGAAAAAAAACCCATATTAGGGTTGTATGATCATACCTTGAGCAGAGCATAATCCACATGTGAGAGGACACAGGTGCCTGACGTTAGGATCTTTACTACATCCCGAGGACGCCAGTGAACAGAACTCGTCATGATCCGCGCACGATCTGTCGTCTAGAACATTGATAAATTGATATCGATATCTCTTCAATGCATTTATTGACCTAGAGTTAAACACACAATGATTAATTATCAATATCGAAATATTTAATCTATTGAAATAATTCCAGTGCACCCTATGCGCAATTCACAAAGTAATGTCTCATCAGTAATGCTCGATGCCGAAGTAAAGAAAATGCAAACAAAGAGTCCATGTAGATTGAAGTTCTATACATGACCTAAATTTATGACCTCATGCCATAGAACCAGTTGAGGACAGAACTATGTTTTCAATGATCCTTTATTTAGCTATGGCTATGCCTTCAACTCAAGGATCCTTCATTCAACATTGCTGTTTTATTTCATTCATGCGTATGGAAAATGTTCATAATGATAATAATTGAATTGTCATTATTGAAATATATGTTATTAAATCTCAGTGTATCATATGCACATTTCAACAAGTCAACAATGCATCACAGATAGTGAACACAGCGGAACATACACACATAACTGACATTCAAAAACTGACACTGATAAAAAAAATTACCTCTAAAATGTTCTGTATATGAGAATAAAATTCGGGAGATGATTTATGAATGTAACAAACACGGATGAACAATTGGTATTATAGGACATTTTTGTACGAAAACAAAATATTACTAAATAACACCTTAATCCTAGCGAGTTAAAACTATCTTTAGAATTTCCTCGAATAATTATTCATCTTTTTTTCAGAAGAGAGAACGGGATCTCCATCCGGACTCAGCTGCATGCAGCACCCACAGCAAAAACAACCCGAAGCACCCAAATGCGAAAACAGTGTGGACTGACACAACAAGAGACAGGAAGGGGACATGGAAGACAACACATCAAAGACGACATCAAAACACAAAATACTACACATCGAGACCGATGGGTAATCAAAGGTAAGAAGATCTGTTTGACTTAAATCATAATTTGGCATTGTATAAAAAGCATGTATATATTAACATACTGTTGCACACTCCACATGTCAGAGGGCATTGTTCTTTTATACGTTGTGAGTTTTGACACGAAGATTTCAGGTATCGGCAAAGCGTGTCATGATCTAAACATCGTTTTTGTTGGGTTGCAGTTATTTGAGCCGCTGTAAATAGAAAAACAAAATTTTGATAAAATATGTAGGTAGTTAAATTGCAACATAAAATTTAAAGTAATTTGTTTGTTAATAAACTATATTGATCACGGTTTTCTGGTACACATAAAACAATTTAAAAGAAAGTGTGTTTGTTAGTATTAGTTTCGAAAGGATGTATAAAAGATCTAAAGAAATTTCTCATAGCTGTCAATTGAAATCTTACTTGATGGTAATATCGTAGTTGTTGGGGTAGTCGTTATAGACTCCGTTGTTTGATATGATGTTGTGCTACCTGAAAGAGATCACGACAGATATATTCTTTCTGATGACTTTGGTGGTACATGCAATTATCATTTTGGACAAGAAAGGAGAAAATCTCCGTCTCTGTCTGTTGCAGTATCAACAGCAAAACACCAAAACACAATTACGTAACTTAGTTTAGAAATGTTGGTGAGTGTCACCGCTGGTGGACCAGGAGTTCCAGAGGGCACATGTAGCCAAGTTCGATCAACTTCGGTTGATCGTCTGTCTCCTCAACGCTTTCGAAAAATTCTGATACCAAATTTCTTGAAATTTCTGAAACGTGGTTCCGGTAGCATCATATCCTACCACTCCTGCTACGTCTTTCGGTACATTTTTTGACATAATTTTCAAACTCTTTTACATTGTTTAGATTGAGGATCACTGAAGAGGGCTAAGTACCCGAAAAGTGCATGTCTGGTCCATGCTGCAAATCTATCTGTCCTTAAATGATGTTATTGGATTTTAAGACGTTTAACATTATTGTCAAACATGTGTAAATTTAATCAGTATATTATCAAAAGAACGTTAAGGAGGTCTATAAAATAGTGATGAAGATATAAATCTCCCAAAATGTTTCCTTTTATTTGTATTATAAAATATTTTGGTTTTTTTTTTTCAAGTTGGTATTTATTGTTCTCTCTGGTTTATAATATATAAATAGTAGTTTGTATATGACGGCCGTTATCTATGCTGTTTTAAAATATGTTATTTCTGTCTTACACATTCCACATGTTTGGGGACAGCGGCTTCGTATCTCCTTGTGGTCAGCACAAGACGTTTTCATATCAGCACAAAGAACGTTTTTATCAACGCATCTATCTGGAAAAGAAATGGCTGAAACTGTGGAGAACTTCTTTTTTCCAGCTTCACTATTCTTAATAATGACAGCTTTAAAACAAATGTCGAATAAGAATTGATAGGAACATCTTATTCAGTGAGTAAAGTCAATACCCAAAAACCTAAATCCAGAAATCACTATCAATGGGCATAAACGTTATCGAAAAATACAAAACAGAAAAAACCCAGCAAAAGTATTCTGCGAAAGAGCAAACGTGAACTAGGGGAGAATAAGTATCTCCTTGTTAGCAACACCATACAGAAAAGGTCAAAACCAGTGAATGCGTCAAATTTGGTGTTTTTGGTTTAAACTAACATCTTCCAACATTGTTAAAGTGTTATATAATTTCAGTAACAAAATCAAAGTAAAATAAAACAAGAAAGAATAATAAGAATGAACAAAATTAATTATAAAAAAAAAGAAAAACAAGAAGGAGCATACTCATAGTCGAGAAGGATTTAAACCATTTGTAAAATTTATCAGTTGATTATTAATTAAACAAATGGAGATGTATATCAACATATATTTATATCTTCAGACGTAAATGACACATCATGAAAATAACAGATTTATTGATTTTATAATTGATTTATACATGATCTTATTGATTGAAAATAAAAAAAATCCTATTTTAAGTATCAAAGATCAAGGCATCTCATCATGTAATAAATGCCCTGTCATGGTTCGATGAGAGACCTTTTTAATATAACTAATACGAATCCAACAGTTTGCTTGTTCAAGATAAAGAAAAGCTGACTCACCCATTGGTACCGTCACAGCAATCTTTCCAGACAGATCTAAGGAAGTTGCTGTAATATACCAACGATAATGGTTCATTAAGGCATGTAATCAAAAATGATTTAGGAAATTATAGGTATTTTTATGGGGAACTACTATAGAATTTAGCCTTATAGGGTACTTATCTGATACATCTACTATATTTTAGTAAATATCTGAGTTACCAATTTTACAGACCTGCAATCTACAAAAGTTAATTGACATGTAAGGGACCAATCTAGGCATTAGAAAAAAATCAAGAAAAAAGAAAAGCATAGCTGGTGGTATGTATTCTGCGGAGTATAAAATGTACAGGAAGTCTTCTCTCTCTCTCTCTCTCTCTCTCTCTCTCTCTCTCTCTCTCTCTGTATTTCCCTTTGTAAATCGGTTATCACTTGCAAATACACAAATTTAAATTCCAAAATTTTCATTTGGAGCATGAAGAGGGCGCTCAAGAAATGAATTTAGGCGGATACGCAAAGTCACTTTGGCTTGAAGCATCACTGTTGAGAATTTGATATTATAAACACGTTTCTGGTGCATGAAAATTGGTTTGAAATTTTCTTCTAGAAGGTATAGAGTTGGATTACTGCCGTATTATTGGTCATAAAACATTTGCAATTTGTTAAACAAAACCATGAAGAGAGGGCTTTTATTTTCTCATCTTATTTGGAGCATGAAGAGAACACTCACAAGAGATGCTCTAAAACAGGAAGGTGGAAAAGATCTCAAACAAGATAACGTTGTAATGATCACGCCAACAACGCTGAAACAAACAACATATGTGACTTAAACAATTCCGCAACAAACTTTCGAATACAAGGAGACACAAGAAATTACCCAAAGTACGCAACACAAGGTGTTGAGATAAGGATTTAAAGCCATGACATGGCCGTATTTTGTTTGCAATACTCATAAAAAAATATAAACTTTATTTATTTTACAACGTTTAACAAACAAGTTACACAACTTATATTAATGTCTCACGTTGGCTCAGATGTTGGCGTGAGGGGGTCCAAGGAGCAGGAGGAAAACGGAGTACCCGGAGAAAAACCTCCGACTGAGGCCTGGGTGGGGGACCACCTACCCTCCCACATAAGACCCATCGCCGAATCTGGGATTCGAACCCGGGACCTTAGAGGTGAGAAGCGAGCGCGCTACCACTGCGCTAACCCGGCCGTTCTATACTCATAGCCCGTATTACTCAGAATAGATTCAATCAGGGAAAATAAGATGCAATGCAGATTGATTTTCTTTCCTGAACAACCATACCAAATGGCATGTTCAAGTTATCAATATTCAAACCATTACATACATGAAGCTTTCAGAGCAAAATCGTTTTATTTGACCTGGCAAAATGTATTCACACCATTGCTACAGTTGCATGAGTCACTATATGTTTTGTTGAAACTTTCCTCTCATGACTTAAATGCAATGTTAAACGTCTTCAAATTCGATAGCATCATTTAAAGCCAGATAAATTTGCAGCATGGACCAGACATGCACGTTTCGGGTACTTAACCCTCGTCAGTGATCCTCAGTCTAAACAATGTAATATGGTCAAAAGGTGTGAAAATTATCAAGTCCAAAAATGTACCGAAAGACGTAGCAGAATGGATGGGATATGATGCTACAGGACCCACGTTTTAGAAATTTAAAGAAATTTTGTAACAGAAAATTTCAAATGCGTTGAAGAGACAGACGATCAACCGAAGTTGATCGAACTTGGCTGCATGTGCCCTCGGGGACTCTTGGTCCACCAGCAGTAACACTCACCAAGTAGTTCAAATGTTAAACGTCTTTCAATTCAATGGCATCATTTAAAACCTGATAAATTTTCAGCATGGACCAGACATGCACGTTTCGGGTACTAAACCCTCGTCAGTGATCATTAGTCTAAACAATGTAATATGGCCAAAAAGTATAAAAATTATGTCCAAAAATTGTTCCAAAAGATGTAGCAGAATGGGTGGGATATGATACTACAGGACCCACGTTTTAGAAATTTAAAGAAAGTTTGAAACAGAAAATTTCAAATGCGTTGAAGAGACAGACCATCAACCGAAGTTGATCGAACTTGGCTACATATGCCCTCGGGGACTCCTGGTCCACCAGCAGTGACACTCACCAAGTAGTTCAAATGTTAAACGTCTTTAAAGTCGATAGCATCATTTAAAACCAGATAAATTTGCAGCATGGACCAGACATGCACGTTTCGGGTTCTTAACCCTCGTCAGTGATCCTCAGTCTAAACAATGTAATATGGCCAAAAGGTGTGAAAATTATCAAGTCCAAAAATGTACCGAAAGACGTAGGAGAATGGATGGGATATGATGCTACAGGACCCACGTTTTAGAAATTTAAAGAAATTTTGTAACAGAAAATTTCAAATGCGTTGAAGAGACAGACCATCAACCGAAGTTGATCGAACTTGGCTACATGTGCCCTCGGGGACTCCTGGTCCACCAACAGTGACACTCACCAAGTAGTTCAAATGTTAAACGTCTTCAAAGTCGATAGTATCATTTAAAACCAGATAAATTTGCAGCATGGACCAGACATGCACGTTTCGGGTACTTAACCCTCGTCAGTGATCCTCAGTCTAAACAATGTAATATGGTCAAAAGGTGTGAAAATTATCAAGTCCAAAAATGTACCGAAAGACGTAGCAGAAAGGATGGGATATGCAAAATGGATGGGAAATGCAATATATTTTCAAATACCCGAAAGAGGATATTTTGATATATCCCTGAAAACCTGGTACTTTCTCTTTTCATCTGACTATGTGAAAAAACCCACCATAGTCAGTATTTTTGTATCATCTTCATATGTAGCTCAATTTCTATCCTTTATTTCCTTTGTATATTATTAAAAGATTACAGCTATTTATAGTGATAGATTAGAGCAGGAGATGCTGACTCTTCCTTGGCACCTGGTCTCACTCCTCGCTGTTTTTATATGGTGGAGGTTTTTGTTTGTTTGCGTTGGTTCCTGCTTTATTTTTATTTTATATGCCTTCGGTTTATGATTTTCTGAATTATCGACTTTTTACTGTGTATGGAGATATGGTCATTATTCATATTTGTCATTCTACAATACCAAATAAAGTTTAGGAAAACATTCATGCTACCTAACCAAGGTGTCCAAAGTCACTTAGAATTTTAAAGAAGACCGAAAATATGCATAAACATGACAGTATAACTCCTTGACGTTGCAGTTGTAACCAAACACTCAATCATAAGACGATTTTCTGATGTTGAAATACAAAAGTGGAACGTTAATGGTGCTAAAAAAGGAGGTATGTTTGTGATAAAATGATGTGATAAGTTTTTGCATACCAGGTTCCTTTGAAGTCGGTGATGTCGCTGTTCCATTTCGATTTTTATTGCATACATTGTTACAGAGATTACCCCGGCAACAATCATGACAAATCTGACTTGCTACACCGTGCATACCGGAAATTCCATCGCAACTCTACAGAAATAGTAGATGAATTAAAATGAAGAGTAATAATACCATGTATGAATAAGTGACAAACTGATGTATTTCTAATTGCATATTTTGTCTCTAAGTGTCATGATTATTAGACATGTGTAAAGCACGTTCAATTATTCCATTTTCAGACTTATTTTACTGATTCTCAAATTATTTGTATTCACATGATTCAGTACTTACAGATTTGTGTAAACACTTTGTTGTCCAATAAATATGACGGCTTGTTGATGCCTGTTCCACTCCGATATAGCACATCTAAATACAGGAAATATCAGTAAGAAACTTTGATCAAACCCACTCCTTAGATTTCTTTTTCTCTCACTTTGATTTACATTTGATGCAGGTAATGGTTTTTTTCTACTTTTGAGATTTTTTGATAAATATTTAAAATTCGATTGGTAATTAACGCCACATAAGACATGTCATTGCATTGACCAATGTTAAACGTCTTAAAATTTAATAGCATACTTTAAGAACAGATAACAGACATGCACCTTTTTGGCACTTAACCTTCGTCAGTGATCCTCAATCTAAACAATGTATTATGGCAAAAGAGTGTGAAAGTTATTATGTCCAAAAATGTACCGAGAAGCGTAGCAGGATGGGTGGGATATGAAGCTACAGGACCCACGTTTTAGAAATTTGAAGAAATTTTGATAACAGAAATTTTCGAATGAATGCGTTGAAGAAAGGTTAAACCGAAGTTGATCTAACGTGCATGTCTGTTCCATGCTGTTAATTTATTTGGTCTTAAATGATGCTATTGCATTCAAAGACGTTTAACATTTGAACTACTTGGTGAGTGTCACTACTGGTGGACAAAGAGTCCCAGAGGGCACATGTAGCCAAGTTCGATCAACTTCGGTTGATCGTCTGTCTCTTCAACGCATTTGAAATTTCCTGTTACAAAATTTCTTGAAATTCCTGAAACGGCGGTCCTGTAGCATCATATCCCACCCATTTTGCTACATCTTTCGTATTGTCCTCAGAAAAAAATAGTCTTTGTATTTTGAACTTGCTCTGGGTTGCGTATCAATTGCAATATGAGTACACCATAGACAAGAGACGAAGGAATGCTACAACTTCGGAAAGGGAAATGTGTAATTTTGAAGTTGAAGTCTTTGTCGTTTGTCATATATTGATGTATTTTGGAGACAATGGTCGTATACAAAAAAATGACGAGGAAACATTTGATGGCATGTGCACATATTTTTCCCTCTCTGTTTAGTTATAAATGAATAAGAACCAATTTATGAATTCTTACATGGATGTTTAAAGCATATCCTTTCCTTCATTTTTTATTTGATTATCACATTTGACCTTATGATGTATGCATCATTTTATGTTGTAAAAGCAAAAAAATAAATACAGTATATACCTCATCCTGGGAACAAAGAGAGATAGAATTGCAGTCATCAGGGGACTGTTGTTGATCACATGTGTAACAAAGATTTCCACTGTGGTAGTTGAATGCTGTAAATGTACGACTTGATGGTTATTGATAAGAAAGGCCAACAATAGTTTATGAGTATTAGTCCTTGTGAGTAACAGATCAATTATATTTGTACAGTATATTTTCATTTGTATATGGTACAAAGAATCTGTTTAAAAAATCTATTTGATGTATTTTCTAAAAATTGTGAACATCCAGATTATTCAGAAGGAAAATTATTGTACATCGATGAACGATTGATCTTACAGATATTTATGGAATCCTTAATGACAGGATTGTCCTAAAAATTAAAGGTAATGGTTCAACTTGGAACATTTGCTTATAGTTGAGACTTTCATAGTATCAATTCTCCAAGTAAAAGCAAAAAATATAGTCTTACATTCGAATATTATATTATGTACTAATCCATCCATGAAATATTTCGAAAAGTGAGACTGATTAATTGTACTGAGTGATAGGGACATATGATATAGTGGAATCTTATCTGGATTATTCTTATGCCTGTGGTCGTATATCTAGAGCACCTGGTATCTACCCTTGTCAAAGGATTAATTGACTGAATTATTTCAAGTAGATTGAAATGTATTTCCCCTATCGCCGGAAACTGTAATTACGTTTCGTTCGACATAGTCCGCCATTGTTACAGAGGCTACTTCCGTTGCAGCATTCCAGACAACCGACAAAAGGTGAATCTTCTAATACGTCCGCTCTTCGTACTTGATCCCTCTTAGATGACTGCATGCAATTCTAAACAACGATTTTAAAAGTCCTATATATAGTCAATACACACATACCAAACATTGTCATTCAAAATCAGAGATGATTTAACTTGGGTTTGCTTTGAAATGAAATTGCCAATGAAATGTATATGGCAACTTACAAAACTTGCTTTGCATCCAAGATTGTACCTAAGATGGCCTGCAAAATTACTGTACTCTTCTAAATAGCATTCCTGGTAATAATAAATAAAGACGATATCAAAATTGAATTTGCGATAATACATGTTGATATTAAAGAAAACGAAAGCATTAATTTCTGTTTTGAATGAATCACTGAAATAGACATGAAGAAAACCCAAAGAGCAGCCTTCCAGACAAACATTTCTAAATGCTGTGCATCAGACATACATGTTTCGGACAATGAAGCCTCATCAGTGGTATTTCCAAGAATTTTTTTTTTCGTCTTCTTCTCCCTTTGACAAAGATTCATATCTACAATTTACGTATTCCGAAAAGGGATAGTTCTAAGTGGTTGACTAATGCTCACCTCGTGATCGCCACATTTTGTAACAACTGTACATTCCTCTGGTAAAATAACACCACTACATGACAAGCACATCTGTCCGCTACCTAAAATGTATGATTATACTAGTTAACATGATGGAAATACAAAGTCCTGTTCAATAGCAAAATGGTCAGATATTGCTTTTCGAAAACAATTCAATGAAAATATTGTCAAATAGACAATTCGTCAGAATCTTATGATCAGTGAATGAAAGTCAAACATAAAAGTCGAGGTCATATTCCAAAAATCACAATCAGAAGGCCTACAATCTTCCAGTAAGTAGGGCAAAAAGGAAGCTTAAAGTCAATCTGACCCATTCGTCAGCATCTTATGATAAGTGAATGAAAGTCAAACATAAAAGTCGAGGTCATATTCCAAAAATCACAATCAGAAGGCCTACAATCTTCCAGTAAGTAGGGCAAAAAGGAAGCTTAAAGTCAATCTGACCCATTCGTCAGCATCTTATGATCAGTGAATGAAAGTCAAACATAAAAGTCGAGGTCATATTCCAAAAATCACAATCAGAAGGCCTACAATCTTATCAAAGCACTCCCACAAGAAAAGAAAATACCATGGAAACAATAACACAGCTTAACAGTTACACGATGGACAACCTAATCTAATGAAAAATCCATAGAGGCCAGTGTAAGTACGTACGGAATGCATTGTAGGTGGCGCTTGAAACGCTGTGTCGTGCAAATTAGTGCTGCAAATATCACGTGAATAATGTAACATAGATGATGCAAGATATAGTATCTAAGTAAGTAGGGCAAAAAGGAAGCTTAAAGTCAAAAAGGAAGCTAAAAGTCAAAAAGGAAGCTTAAAGAAAAAAAAATGAAGCGAAAAGTCAAAAGGGAAGCATAAAGTCAAAAAGGAAGCTTAAAGCTAAACTAGCTTTCTCTTTGTTTTCACTACGCAGCGTTGCTGAAGGCAGTTATGTAATCGTTGATTTTAATGACTTATAGCTGCAAATTAAACGACATCAGCCAATGAAATTGTGCGAATTTAAACTTTACTTTGCACAAAAATGTTCGATCAAACAAAAACAATATGATAACAAATCTCAAAGCCAAGAAATGACCTTGAACTTTGACATTACATTGCCATCAACGCATCATTATACTGTAAAAGAAAGGAGGGGATCTCCATTAACAACTAGTCGCAGCACCAACAGAAAACCCCCAAAACACTCACTGTAAAAAACATAAAGAAGACACGCACAAACGGAGACGCAATGGTACACTGTACACCAAATCACATCACAGAGAAACTTCAAACACAAATGACTACATATAAACCAACGAGACCAATGGACAATCGGTGCCGACTTAGGACGGCAAGCTGCTACGTCAGAAGCACACGGTGTGGTTATCCTCGATTACTTGCGCATAAGACATACAAAATACAGTCCATGCTCTGCCGGCTATGCGAGCTCATGCATGTGATCACCAGAGGAGTCCGACTGACACTCAGAGAGGACAGGTGGTCGGAGCCCTGTCTTTTCTAAAGAGGTTTGAACAGGGTCCGTCATGGAGTCCTGTCATCACAGTCAGTCAGGTGCAATTCTTGAGAATGTGCTGGTAGAAGTCTGTAGATTAGTTCAGTGTCCATCTGGTGACATAAGGATCATATCCACGATATGAAAGGCGTTTGATGATTCTGACGCATTTTGTATGGTAATTCTGTCTACCTTTGATCCTTCTTATTTTGTTGATCATGTCACCATAGAATGCAGGTTGCGAAATACCCGAAGTAAAATACTCTGTTGCTTGTATGGGTCCGAATTTCAAAAGATGGTTGACAATAATTTTTGTTAATTTTCCAGAAAGTCTCGACTAGTTTGTGAAAGCGGAAACCTTGACCTAAAAGTTTCTTGGTAATTTGTAAATTTCGACTATTATGAAATCCAAAACATCAGTAGATGCTCTAGCATACCGGATGAGCTACCATATGACGGTAATCTAGGACTATCACCGTCAAGCCAGGAAAAATTTACTATGTTGAATCCAAATCGTCTCTTTTGTTATTCACACTTGTATGAATGTAAAATGCAATATGTCTGAGGTGTATACAAATCCATAGTTCATACTATGATGCTTTATTTTACGTCTATAATATCAGCCAAAGACATTGTCATCAAGTTGATGTGTATCAACCTAGACAATATAAATGATGTAAAGAAGATCCTGATCCTGAAGATCCTATTGAATTTGAAGACGTTTATCATTATAAAGTTCGGCTAAGAGTCGGATTAAAACGGAAAGATACAACCGTCACGAACCTACCAATAAACCATTCGACCATTTGACGGAAAGGGCGACCGATCGAATGTTGGAAATTTAGAAAATACCTAATCATGTATGAAGTAGGACAAATATGAAAACGTTTTCTTACACATTTTCATTTAAAAATGGAAATACAAGGCACAGTTACAAAATGATGGTGTTGTATAATTCTGAAAAGTATTTCCATACTCACTTGCGAGGTCTGCAAAGAGAATAAAAATGAAGGCGCAACTCAAACCAATATTGACTGCAATGTCATAAGCCATCTCTAGAAGAAAAGTAGAACATTCAATCTGCTATTCGAAAGAAGTATCTTTAACTCTTGAAGTAATTGTTGTGCCTTTAAATCTGAAAGAAGAGGACGTCCAATCCTTCCATCATCAGAATCTGAACCCGGATCCTTTGTCCAATCTGAAAGTTGATCGGACGTACCCTAAGATGGATCTGCTCCATATGTAAATCTAGTGCACCGAATGTCAACGATTTTGTATTTTATCTTCAAATTGAAAAATCATTATTTAAAAAAGAAACATAAAGTACCATGTTCAGCTACATTATATTAAAGTAAAAAAGTATTTAAATTATTCCACCAAAGAGCAGTGTCCACCAAGCATTTACGTTTCGGATTTTCCATCCTCGTCAGCAGTATAACCAAAAAGATATAGAAATACGAAATAATTCATTGCCGCTACCCACATGTATTATTTTTATATTTTGTCAATTAAGGCTACACCAATGTTTTCTCTGTTAATCGTCAGGTGTTGTGTCAAAAACCAAACTACCTATTAGGCAAAAAAAAAGAAAGATATAAAAAACACCATTCAAGCCAAAGACTTTGCAATTACGGCAATATTGAATTATTTGATGATTATTTAGTGCACCATATGCGCATTCTAACGTACAATGTATCATCAGTTATCCCCAAAGCAATACATCGATCATACATGTACATGTATACAGACAGCATTGACTATTGTCGCACATTTGAAATGTCAAATGCAAAGGAATCCATCTTGGCAAAGGCAACTGATATTGTATAAATAAGTGAAATACATCAATGTTCATAAAACAAGTTAATTGTTTCTCTGACATTTCTAACTGCTAGATTTTCTTTTCTCTTTTATAACTTCCAAGTCGGTAAGGTATGGTTAGGTCCTGATTTGAGTCAAGACGGGCTACTGCATATAACCTTATGCTTAATGTCAACGTCTTTCTCTACTATGTATGCAGATTGCTCTAAGCAACTCGTAAATACAGTGGCATTCACTGATAATGCAGTGTAATGAAAATTCCTCATTCTTTTTCGAAAGCTGACTCATTTTCTTCGCTGACATTTTTTTTTTTTTGGTCTTCAATGTCAACTTAAAGCTTTTCTAACTGATTTATCATCAATCATCTAATTTTTGAGGATGCAAGAAACTTTAAACCCATAAAGAACAATAATTTCTGGAATTTTTTTTTTGGTACTTAATCCTCTCAAAAGCTACCCATCCGCTGCCGTTTTACAAAAAAAAACAAACATACGCAAAATGTAAAAGCCATATTAATTTGTAGCAAAAGCATAGCTTAAAGTTTCTGTGCTTAATGAGAGTTAGAAAGTTTTTAATCTAGCTCTCGGTAGCGAAGAATATATTGCAAACAACTTGCACATTGCAACAGAGGATAAGTGTAAATAAAACTAAGATTGATGAAAGAGAGATGCAGTTTCGTTTTGGTTATCAAGTCTTAGAGAGAACACCATGTAATTTCTACACATGGCTTAGACTATTTTTTACTAAAGATTGTTCGGGTTTTCAATGAAAAATGAATATATATATATATATATATATATATATATATATATATATATATAAAAGCACAAAAAAAGGTACAAGCGACCACGACACTAAACGTGTTTAAACCCAGCGGAAGGGACAGTACATCCCTTGAGCCCTCTGGATACACGAATATGTACTTGTATCCAGACGGAACAAGGGACAGTACGTCCCTCATTCCGTTCGGACACCAGTACATAAAAAAAAAAACATACACACACTCTCATGCTAGTCAGAACCTGTACTATACTGAAGCTCGAAAGGCTATAACTAGTAGCCAGGTAGGTAATATTCTCAATTCATGAACCAAAGCAGACCCCGCGAGGGGCGAGACCAGGTGCCTAGGTAGAGTCAGCGTCTCCTGTTTGCATGCAACACCCGCTGCCAAAAAGTCTGGACGGCCTGATCGATAGAAACACGTCCAAGACTTCTATAGGTTCAAAATAAAAAAAAAGCTGAAAAGATGCTCCCTGATTGATTAAGTAGCATATTATCAAGTGAGTAAAATCAAACAAAAAACCGCCTCCCCCACTCTATATAAACGTAAGGGACTCGATTGACTAAGTAAAATGAAACGAAAAATCCCCCAATTAAAAACACGTCCGTCCTGAAGTGAGATACTCACTAAACTGACAACGAGCGGGTCAGTGTGAATAGAAAGTCATATCACGAGAGGCCCACATAAAGGAGTTTAAAAATACAAACTGTAAAAATGAAAAATTATAAGGTGTAAAGAACGAATCTAGCTACCGTCGTCGGTTTCGGAGATTGACCTCCGTATCCAATCAGAATAAATAGGGCGTGTTAAGAAATAGTACCCGTGAGGGAAGATCAAGCAGAACCTATCTCATAAAAATAGCAAGTAAAGACTCTAAAAATTGACAGAAGTCTGAAACTTCTTGAAAGCACTCAAAACCCGACATCAAAGTTCAACGGCGACCCAAATTTTCATATATTTAACGTAATTAATACATAGCTATAAAACATGGAAAGAGCTGTCTCAGAGGACCGGTGCGACAAGTTTGAGTTCATGATACAACTTAACTGACAATACATACTCACAGTAGCATACACCATATTCACAAGAATAGGAACGGATCCCAAAAAAAGGAATGCAATGTTGTTTTCTAGAAAAAAATAATATAGATAGCACAAAAGAGGTGAAAACAACCACGTTCACTATTCAGACAATGTCGGATCAGCCCAACAAAGGGCGAATGCACGTCGCTTGGAAAAAAAAGATATAAAAGCACAAAAAAAGGTACAAGCGACCACGACACTAAACGTGTTTAAACCCAGCGGAAGGGACAGTACATCCCTTGAGCCCTCTGGATACACGAATATGTACTTGTATCCAGACGGAACAAGGGACAGTACGTCCCTCATTCCGTTCGGACACCAGTACATAAAAAAAAAACATACACACACTCTCATGCTAGTCAGAACCTGTACTATACTGAAGCTCGAAAGGCTATAACTAGTAGCCAGGTAGGTAATATTCTCAATTCATGAACCAAAGCAGACCCCGCGAGGGGCGAGACCAGGTGCCTAGGTAGAGTCAGCGTCTCCTGTTTGCATGCAACACCCGCTGCCAAAAAGTCTGGACGGCCTGATCGATAGAAACACGTCCAAGACTTCTATAGGTTCAAAATAAAAAAAAAGCTGAAAAGATGCTCCCTGATTGATTAAGTAGCATATTATCAAGTGAGTAAAATCAAACAAAAAACCGCCTCCCCCACTCTATATAAACGTAAGGGACTCGATTGACTAAGTAAAATGAAACGAAAAATCCCCCAATTAAAAACACGTCCGTCCTGAAGTGAGATACTCACTAAACTGACAACGAGCGGGTCAGTGTGAATAGAAAGTCATATCACGAGAGGCCCACATAAAGGAGTTTAAAAATACAAACTGTAAAAATGAAAAATTATAAGGTGTAAAGAACGAATCTAGCTACCGTCGTCGGTTTCGGAGATTGACCTCCGTATCCAATCAGAATAAATAGGGCGTGTTAAGAAATAGTACCCGTGAGGGAAGATCAAGCAGAACCTATCTCATAAAAATAGCAAGTAAAGACTCTAAAAATTGACAGAAGTCTGAAACTTCTTGAAAGCACTCAAAACCCGACATCAAAGTTCAACGGCGACCCAAATTTTCATATATTTAACGTAATTAATACATAGCTATAAAACATGGAAAGAGCTGTCTCAGAGGACCGGTGCGACAAGTTTGAGTTCATGATACAACTTAACTGACAATACATACTCACAGTAGCATACACCATATTCACAAGAATAGGAACGGATCCCAAAAAAAGGAATGCAATGTTGTTTTCTAGAAAAAAATAATATAGATAGCACAAAAGAGGTGAAAACAACCACGTTCACTATTCAGACAATGTCGGATCAGCCCAACAAAGGGCGAATGCACGTCGCTTGGAAAAAAAAGATATAAAAGCACAAAAAAAGGTACAAGCGACCACGACACTAAACGTGTTTAAACCCAGCGGAAGGGACAGTACATCCCTTGAGCCCTCTGGATACACGAATATGTACTTGTATCCAGACGGAACAAGGGACAGTACGTCCCTCATTCCGTTCGGACACCAGTACATAAAAAAAAAACATACACACACTCTCATGCTAGTCAGAACCTGTACTATACTGAAGCTCGAAAGGCTATAACTAGTAGCCAGGTAGGTAATATTCTCAATTCATGAACCAAAGCAGACCCCGCGAGGGGCGAGACCAGGTGCCTAGGTAGAGTCAGCGTCTCCTGTTTGCATGCAACACCCGCTGCCAAAAAGTCTGGACGGCCTGATCGATAGAAACACGTCCAAGACTTCTATAGGTTCAAAATAAAAAAAAAGCTGAAAAGATGCTCCCTGATTGATTAAGTAGCATATTATCAAGTGAGTAAAATCAAACAAAAAACCGCCTCCCCCACTCTATATAAACGTAAGGGACTCGATTGACTAAGTAAAATGAAACGAAAAATCCCCCAATTAAAAACACGTCCGTCCTGAAGTGAGATACTCACTAAACTGACAACGAGCGGGTCAGTGTGAATAGAAAGTCATATCACGAGAGGCCCACATAAAGGAGTTTAAAAATACAAACTGTAAAAATGAAAAATTATAAGGTGTAAAGAACGAATCTAGCTACCGTCGTCGGTTTCGGAGATTGACCTCCGTATCCAATCAGAATAAATAGGGCGTGTTAAGAAATAGTACCCGTGAGGGAAGATCAAGCAGAACCTATCTCATAAAAATAGCAAGTAAAGACTCTAAAAATTGACAGAAGTCTGAAACTTCTTGAAAGCACTCAAAACCCGACATCAAAGTTCAACGGCGACCCAAATTTTCATATATTTAACGTAATTAATACATAGCTATAAAACATGGAAAGAGCTGTCTCAGAGGACCGGTGCGACAAGTTTGAGTTCATGATACAACTTAACTGACAATACATACTCACAGTAGCATACACCATATTCACAAGAATAGGAACGGATCCCAAAAAAAGGAATGCAATGTTGTTTTCTAGAAAAAAATAATATAGATAGCACAAAAGAGGTGAAAACAACCACGTTCACTATTCAGACAATGTCGGATCAGCCCAACAAAGGGCGAATGCACGTCGCTTGGAAAAAAAAGATATAAAAGCACAAAAAAAGGTACAAGCGACCACGACACTAAACGTGTTTAAACCCAGCGGAAGGGACAGTACATCCCTTGAGCCCTCTGGATACACGAATATGTACTTGTATCCAGACGGAACAAGGGACAGTACGTCCCTCATTCCGTTCGGACACCAGTACATAAAAAAAAAACATACACACACTCTCATGCTAGTCAGAACCTGTACTATACTGAAGCTCGAAAGGCTATAACTAGTAGCCAGGTAGGTAATATTCTCAATTCATGAACCAAAGCAGACCCCGCGAGGGGCGAGACCAGGTGCCTAGGTAGAGTCAGCGTCTCCTGTTTGCATGCAACACCCGCTGCCAAAAAGTCTGGACGGCCTGATCGATAGAAACACGTCCAAGACTTCTATAGGTTCAAAATAAAAAAAAAGCTGAAAAGATGCTCCCTGATTGATTAAGTAGCATATTATCAAGTGAGTAAAATCAAACAAAAAACCGCCTCCCCCACTCTATATAAACGTAAGGGACTCGATTGACTAAGTAAAATGAAACGAAAAATCCCCCAATTAAAAACACGTCCGTCCTGAAGTGAGATACTCACTAAACTGACAACGAGCGGGTCAGTGTGAATAGAAAGTCATATCACGAGAGGCCCACATAAAGGAGTTTAAAAATACAAACTGTAAAAATGAAAAATTATAAGGTGTAAAGAACGAATCTAGCTACCGTCGTCGGTTTCGGAGATTGACCTCCGTATCCAATCAGAATAAATAGGGCGTGTTAAGAAATAGTACCCGTGAGGGAAGATCAAGCAGAACCTATCTCATAAAAATAGCAAGTAAAGACTCTAAAAATTGACAGAAGTCTGAAACTTCTTGAAAGCACTCAAAACCCGACATCAAAGTTCAACGGCGACCCAAATTTTCATATATTTAACGTAATTAATACATAGCTATAAAACATGGAAAGAGCTGTCTCAGAGGACCGGTGCGACAAGTTTGAGTTCATGATACAACTTAACTGACAATACATACTCACAGTAGCATACACCATATTCACAAGAATAGGAACGGATCCCAAAAAAAGGAATGCAATGTTGTTTTCTAGAAAAAAATAATATAGATAGCACAAAAGAGGTGAAAACAACCACGTTCACTATTCAGACAATGTCGGATCAGCCCAACAAAGGGCGAATGCACGTCGCTTGGAAAAAAAAGATATAAAAGCACAAAAAAAGGTACAAGCGACCACGACACTAAACGTGTTTAAACCCAGCGGAAGGGACAGTACATCCCTTGAGCCCTCTGGATACACGAATATGTACTTGTATCCAGACGGAACAAGGGACAGTACGTCCCTCATTCCGTTCGGACACCAGTACATAAAAAAAAAACATACACACACTCTCATGCTAGTCAGAACCTGTACTATACTGAAGCTCGAAAGGCTATAACTAGTAGCCAGGTAGGTAATATTCTCAATTCATGAACCAAAGCAGACCCCGCGAGGGGCGAGACCAGGTGCCTAGGTAGAGTCAGCGTCTCCTGTTTGCATGCAACACCCGCTGCCAAAAAGTCTGGACGGCCTGATCGATAGAAACACGTCCAAGACTTCTATAGGTTCAAAATAAAAAAAAAGCTGAAAAGATGCTCCCTGATTGATTAAGTAGCATATTATCAAGTGAGTAAAATCAAACAAAAAACCGCCTCCCCCACTCTATATAAACGTAAGGGACTCGATTGACTAAGTAAAATGAAACGAAAAATCCCCCAATTAAAAACACGTCCGTCCTGAAGTGAGATACTCACTAAACTGACAACGAGCGGGTCAGTGTGAATAGAAAGTCATATCACGAGAGGCCCACATAAAGGAGTTTAAAAATACAAACTGTAAAAATGAAAAATTATAAGGTGTAAAGAACGAATCTAGCTACCGTCGTCGGTTTCGGAGATTGACCTCCGTATCCAATCAGAATAAATAGGGCGTGTTAAGAAATAGTACCCGTGAGGGAAGATCAAGCAGAACCTATCTCATAAAAATAGCAAGTAAAGACTCTAAAAATTGACAGAAGTCTGAAACTTCTTGAAAGCACTCAAAACCCGACATCAAAGTTCAACGGCGACCCAAATTTTCATATATTTAACGTAATTAATACATAGCTATAAAACATGGAAAGAGCTGTCTCAGAGGACCGGTGCGACAAGTTTGAGTTCATGATACAACTTAACTGACAATACATACTCACAGTAGCATACACCATATTCACAAGAATAGGAACGGATCCCAAAAAAAGGAATGCAATGTTGTTTTCTAGAAAAAAATAATATAGATAGCACAAAAGAGGTGAAAACAACCACGTTCACTATTCAGACAATGTCGGATCAGCCCAACAAAGGGCGAATGCACGTCGCTTGGAAAAAAAAGATATAAAAGCACAAAAAAAGGTACAAGCGACCACGACACTAAACGTGTTTAAACCCAGCGGAAGGGACAGTACATCCCTTGAGCCCTCTGGATACACGAATATGTACTTGTATCCAGACGGAACAAGGGACAGTACGTCCCTCATTCCGTTCGGACACCAGTACATAAAAAAAAAACATACACACACTCTCATGCTAGTCAGAACCTGTACTATACTGAAGCTCGAAAGGCTATAACTAGTAGCCAGGTAGGTAATATTCTCAATTCATGAACCAAAGCAGACCCCGCGAGGGGCGAGACCAGGTGCCTAGGTAGAGTCAGCGTCTCCTGTTTGCATGCAACACCCGCTGCCAAAAAGTCTGGACGGCCTGATCGATAGAAACACGTCCAAGACTTCTATAGGTTCAAAATAAAAAAAAAGCTGAAAAGATGCTCCCTGATTGATTAAGTAGCATATTATCAAGTGAGTAAAATCAAACAAAAAACCGCCTCCCCCACTCTATATAAACGTAAGGGACTCGATTGACTAAGTAAAATGAAACGAAAAATCCCCCAATTAAAAACACGTCCGTCCTGAAGTGAGATACTCACTAAACTGACAACGAGCGGGTCAGTGTGAATAGAAAGTCATATCACGAGAGGCCCACATAAAGGAGTTTAAAAATACAAACTGTAAAAATGAAAAATTATAAGGTGTAAAGAACGAATCTAGCTACCGTCGTCGGTTTCGGAGATTGACCTCCGTATCCAATCAGAATAAATAGGGCGTGTTAAGAAATAGTACCCGTGAGGGAAGATCAAGCAGAACCTATCTCATAAAAATAGCAAGTAAAGACTCTAAAAATTGACAGAAGTCTGAAACTTCTTGAAAGCACTCAAAACCCGACATCAAAGTTCAACGGCGACCCAAATTTTCATATATTTAACGTAATTAATACATAGCTATAAAACATGGAAAGAGCTGTCTCAGAGGACCGGTGCGACAAGTTTGAGTTCATGATACAACTTAACTGACAATACATACTCACAGTAGCATACACCATATTCACAAGAATAGGAACGGATCCCAAAAAAAGGAATGCAATGTTGTTTTCTAGAAAAAAATAATATAGATAGCACAAAAGAGGTGAAAACAACCACGTTCACTATTCAGACAATGTCGGATCAGCCCAACAAAGGGCGAATGCACGTCGCTTGGAAAAAAAAGATATAAAAGCACAAAAAAAGGTACAAGCGACCACGACACTAAACGTGTTTAAACCCAGCGGAAGGGACAGTACATCCCTTGAGCCCTCTGGATACACGAATATGTACTTGTATCCAGACGGAACAAGGGACAGTACGTCCCTCATTCCGTTCGGACACCAGTACATAAAAAAAAAACATACACACACTCTCATGCTAGTCAGAACCTGTACTATACTGAAGCTCGAAAGGCTATAACTAGTAGCCAGGTAGGTAATATTCTCAATTCATGAACCAAAGCAGACCCCGCGAGGGGCGAGACCAGGTGCCTAGGTAGAGTCAGCGTCTCCTGTTTGCATGCAACACCCGCTGCCAAAAAGTCTGGACGGCCTGATCGATAGAAACACGTCCAAGACTTCTATAGGTTCAAAATAAAAAAAAAGCTGAAAAGATGCTCCCTGATTGATTAAGTAGCATATTATCAAGTGAGTAAAATCAAACAAAAAACCGCCTCCCCCACTCTATATAAACGTAAGGGACTCGATTGACTAAGTAAAATGAAACGAAAAATCCCCCAATTAAAAACACGTCCGTCCTGAAGTGAGATACTCACTAAACTGACAACGAGCGGGTCAGTGTGAATAGAAAGTCATATCACGAGAGGCCCACATAAAGGAGTTTAAAAATACAAACTGTAAAAATGAAAAATTATAAGGTGTAAAGAACGAATCTAGCTACCGTCGTCGGTTTCGGAGATTGACCTCCGTATCCAATCAGAATAAATAGGGCGTGTTAAGAAATAGTACCCGTGAGGGAAGATCAAGCAGAACCTATCTCATAAAAATAGCAAGTAAAGACTCTAAAAATTGACAGAAGTCTGAAACTTCTTGAAAGCACTCAAAACCCGACATCAAAGTTCAACGGCGACCCAAATTTTCATATATTTAACGTAATTAATACATAGCTATAAAACATGGAAAGAGCTGTCTCAGAGGACCGGTGCGACAAGTTTGAGTTCATGATACAACTTAACTGACAATACATACTCACAGTAGCATACACCATATTCACAAGAATAGGAACGGATCCCAAAAAAAGGAATGCAATGTTGTTTTCTAGAAAAAAATAATATAGATAGCACAAAAGAGGTGAAAACAACCACGTTCACTATTCAGACAATGTCGGATCAGCCCAACAAAGGGCGAATGCACGTCGCTTGGAAAAAAAAGATATAAAAGCACAAAAAAAGGTACAAGCGACCACGACACTAAACGTGTTTAAACCCAGCGGAAGGGACAGTACATCCCTTGAGCCCTCTGGATACACGAATATGTACTTGTATCCAGACGGAACAAGGGACAGTACGTCCCTCATTCCGTTCGGACACCAGTACATAAAAAAAAAACATACACACACTCTCATGCTAGTCAGAACCTGTACTATACTGAAGCTCGAAAGGCTATAACTAGTAGCCAGGTAGGTAATATTCTCAATTCATGAACCAAAGCAGACCCCGCGAGGGGCGAGACCAGGTGCCTAGGTAGAGTCAGCGTCTCCTGTTTGCATGCAACACCCGCTGCCAAAAAGTCTGGACGGCCTGATCGATAGAAACACGTCCAAGACTTCTATAGGTTCAAAATAAAAAAAAAGCTGAAAAGATGCTCCCTGATTGATTAAGTAGCATATTATCAAGTGAGTAAAATCAAACAAAAAACCGCCTCCCCCACTCTATATAAACGTAAGGGACTCGATTGACTAAGTAAAATGAAACGAAAAATCCCCCAATTAAAAACACGTCCGTCCTGAAGTGAGATACTCACTAAACTGACAACGAGCGGGTCAGTGTGAATAGAAAGTCATATCACGAGAGGCCCACATAAAGGAGTTTAAAAATACAAACTGTAAAAATGAAAAATTATAAGGTGTAAAGAACGAATCTAGCTACCGTCGTCGGTTTCGGAGATTGACCTCCGTATCCAATCAGAATAAATAGGGCGTGTTAAGAAATAGTACCCGTGAGGGAAGATCAAGCAGAACCTATCTCATAAAAATAGCAAGTAAAGACTCTAAAAATTGACAGAAGTCTGAAACTTCTTGAAAGCACTCAAAACCCGACATCAAAGTTCAACGGCGACCCAAATTTTCATATATTTAACGTAATTAATACATAGCTATAAAACATGGAAAGAGCTGTCTCAGAGGACCGGTGCGACAAGTTTGAGTTCATGATACAACTTAACTGACAATACATACTCACAGTAGCATACACCATATTCACAAGAATAGGAACGGATCCCAAAAAAAGGAATGCAATGTTGTTTTCTAGAAAAAAATAATATAGATAGCACAAAAGAGGTGAAAACAACCACGTTCACTATTCAGACAATGTCGGATCAGCCCAACAAAGGGCGAATGCACGTCGCTTGGAAAAAAAAGATATAAAAGCACAAAAAAAGGTACAAGCGACCACGACACTAAACGTGTTTAAACCCAGCGGAAGGGACAGTACATCCCTTGAGCCCTCTGGATACACGAATATGTACTTGTATCCAGACGGAACAAGGGACAGTACGTCCCTCATTCCGTTCGGACACCAGTACATAAAAAAAAAACATACACACACTCTCATGCTAGTCAGAACCTGTACTATACTGAAGCTCGAAAGGCTATAACTAGTAGCCAGGTAGGTAATATTCTCAATTCATGAACCAAAGCAGACCCCGCGAGGGGCGAGACCAGGTGCCTAGGTAGAGTCAGCGTCTCCTGTTTGCATGCAACACCCGCTGCCAAAAAGTCTGGACGGCCTGATCGATAGAAACACGTCCAAGACTTCTATAGGTTCAAAATAAAAAAAAAGCTGAAAAGATGCTCCCTGATTGATTAAGTAGCATATTATCAAGTGAGTAAAATCAAACAAAAAACCGCCTCCCCCACTCTATATAAACGTAAGGGACTCGATTGACTAAGTAAAATGAAACGAAAAATCCCCCAATTAAAAACACGTCCGTCCTGAAGTGAGATACTCACTAAACTGACAACGAGCGGGTCAGTGTGAATAGAAAGTCATATCACGAGAGGCCCACATAAAGGAGTTTAAAAATACAAACTGTAAAAATGAAAAATTATAAGGTGTAAAGAACGAATCTAGCTACCGTCGTCGGTTTCGGAGATTGACCTCCGTATCCAATCAGAATAAATAGGGCGTGTTAAGAAATAGTACCCGTGAGGGAAGATCAAGCAGAACCTATCTCATAAAAATAGCAAGTAAAGACTCTAAAAATTGACAGAAGTCTGAAACTTCTTGAAAGCACTCAAAACCCGACATCAAAGTTCAACGGCGACCCAAATTTTCATATATTTAACGTAATTAATACATAGCTATAAAACATGGAAAGAGCTGTCTCAGAGGACCGGTGCGACAAGTTTGAGTTCATGATACAACTTAACTGACAATACATACTCACAGTAGCATACACCATATTCACAAGAATAGGAACGGATCCCAAAAAAAGGAATGCAATGTTGTTTTCTAGAAAAAAATAATATAGATAGCACAAAAGAGGTGAAAACAACCACGTTCACTATTCAGACAATGTCGGATCAGCCCAACAAAGGGCGAATGCACGTCGCTTGGAAAAAAAAGATATAAAAGCACAAAAAAAGGTACAAGCGACCACGACACTAAACGTGTTTAAACCCAGCGGAAGGGACAGTACATCCCTTGAGCCCTCTGGATACACGAATATGTACTTGTATCCAGACGGAACAAGGGACAGTACGTCCCTCATTCCGTTCGGACACCAGTACATAAAAAAAAACATACACACACTCTCATGCTAGTCAGAACCTGTACTATACTGAAGCTCGAAAGGCTATAACTAGTAGCCAGGTAGGTAATATTCTCAATTCATGAACCAAAGCAGACCCCGCGAGGGGCGAGACCAGGTGCCTAGGTAGAGTCAGCGTCTCCTGTTTGCATGCAACACCCGCTGCCAAAAAGTCTGGACGGCCTGATCGATAGAAACACGTCCAAGACTTCTATAGGTTCAAAATAAAAAAAAAGCTGAAAAGATGCTCCCTGATTGATTAAGTAGCATATTATCAAGTGAGTAAAATCAAACAAAAAACCGCCTCCCCCACTCTATATAAACGTAAGGGACTCGATTGACTAAGTAAAATGAAACGAAAAATCCCCCAATTAAAAACACGTCCGTCCTGAAGTGAGATACTCACTAAACTGACAACGAGCGGGTCAGTGTGAATAGAAAGTCATATCACGAGAGGCCCACATAAAGGAGTTTAAAAATACAAACTGTAAAAATGAAAAATTATAAGGTGTAAAGAACGAATCTAGCTACCGTCGTCGGTTTCGGAGATTGACCTCCGTATCCAATCAGAATAAATAGGGCGTGTTAAGAAATAGTACCCGTGAGGGAAGATCAAGCAGAACCTATCTCATAAAAATAGCAAGTAAAGACTCTAAAAATTGACAGAAGTCTGAAACTTCTTGAAAGCACTCAAAACCCGACATCAAAGTTCAACGGCGACCCAAATTTTCATATATTTAACGTAATTAATACATAGCTATAAAACATGGAAAGAGCTGTCTCAGAGGACCGGTGCGACAAGTTTGAGTTCATGATACAACTTAACTGACAATACATACTCACAGTAGCATACACCATATTCACAAGAATAGGAACGGATCCCAAAAAAAGGAATGCAATGTTGTTTTCTAGAAAAAAATAATATAGATAGCACAAAAGAGGTGAAAACAACCACGTTCACTATTCAGACAATGTCGGATCAGCCCAACAAAGGGCGAATGCACGTCGCTTGGAAAAAAAAGATATAAAAGCACAAAAAAAGGTACAAGCGACCACGACACTAAACGTGTTTAAACCCAGCGGAAGGGACAGTACATCCCTTGAGCCCTCTGGATACACGAATATGTACTTGTATCCAGACGGAACAAGGGACAGTACGTCCCTCATTCCGTTCGGACACCAGTACATAAAAAAAAAACATACACACACTCTCATGCTAGTCAGAACCTGTACTATACTGAAGCTCGAAAGGCTATAACTAGTAGCCAGGTAGGTAATATTCTCAATTCATGAACCAAAGCAGACCCCGCGAGGGGCGAGACCAGGTGCCTAGGTAGAGTCAGCGTCTCCTGTTTGCATGCAACACCCGCTGCCAAAAAGTCTGGACGGCCTGATCGATAGAAACACGTCCAAGACTTCTATAGGTTCAAAATAAAAAAAAAGCTGAAAAGATGCTCCCTGATTGATTAAGTAGCATATTATCAAGTGAGTAAAATCAAACAAAAAACCGCCTCCCCCACTCTATATAAACGTAAGGGACTCGATTGACTAAGTAAAATGAAACGAAAAATCCCCCAATTAAAAACACGTCCGTCCTGAAGTGAGATACTCACTAAACTGACAACGAGCGGGTCAGTGTGAATAGAAAGTCATATCACGAGAGGCCCACATAAAGGAGTTTAAAAATACAAACTGTAAAAATGAAAAATTATAAGGTGTAAAGAACGAATCTAGCTACCGTCGTCGGTTTCGGAGATTGACCTCCGTATCCAATCAGAATAAATAGGGCGTGTTAAGAAATAGTACCCGTGAGGGAAGATCAAGCAGAACCTATCTCATAAAAATAGCAAGTAAAGACTCTAAAAATTGACAGAAGTCTGAAACTTCTTGAAAGCACTCAAAACCCGACATCAAAGTTCAACGGCGACCCAAATTTTCATATATTTAACGTAATTAATACATAGCTATAAAACATGGAAAGAGCTGTCTCAGAGGACCGGTGCGACAAGTTTGAGTTCATGATACAACTTAACTGACAATACATACTCACAGTAGCATACACCATATTCACAAGAATAGGAACGGATCCCAAAAAAAGGAATGCAATGTTGTTTTCTAGAAAAAAATAATATAGATAGCACAAAAGAGGTGAAAACAACCACGTTCACTATTCAGACAATGTCGGATCAGCCCAACAAAGGGCGAATGCACGTCGCTTGGAAAAAAAAGATATAAAAGCACAAAAAAAGGTACAAGCGACCACGACACTAAACGTGTTTAAACCCAGCGGAAGGGACAGTACATCCCTTGAGCCCTCTGGATACACGAATATGTACTTGTATCCAGACGGAACAAGGGACAGTACGTCCCTCATTCCGTTCGGACACCAGTACATAAAAAAAAACATACACACACTCTCATGCTAGTCAGAACCTGTACTATACTGAAGCTCGAAAGGCTATAACTAGTAGCCAGGTAGGTAATATTCTCAATTCATGAACCAAAGCAGACCCCGCGAGGGGCGAGACCAGGTGCCTAGGTAGAGTCAGCGTCTCCTGTTTGCATGCAACACCCGCTGCCAAAAAGTCTGGACGGCCTGATCGATAGAAACACGTCCAAGACTTCTATAGGTTCAAAATAAAAAAAAAGCTGAAAAGATGCTCCCTGATTGATTAAGTAGCATATTATCAAGTGAGTAAAATCAAACAAAAAACCGCCTCCCCCACTCTATATAAACGTAAGGGACTCGATTGACTAAGTAAAATGAAACGAAAAATCCCCCAATTAAAAACACGTCCGTCCTGAAGTGAGATACTCACTAAACTGACAACGAGCGGGTCAGTGTGAATAGAAAGTCATATCACGAGAGGCCCACATAAAGGAGTTTAAAAATACAAACTGTAAAAATGAAAAATTATAAGGTGTAAAGAACGAATCTAGCTACCGTCGTCGGTTTCGGAGATTGACCTCCGTATCCAATCAGAATAAATAGGGCGTGTTAAGAAATAGTACCCGTGAGGGAAGATCAAGCAGAACCTATCTCATAAAAATAGCAAGTAAAGACTCTAAAAATTGACAGAAGTCTGAAACTTCTTGAAAGCACTCAAAACCCGACATCAAAGTTCAACGGCGACCCAAATTTTCATATATTTAACGTAATTAATACATAGCTATAAAACATGGAAAGAGCTGTCTCAGAGGACCGGTGCGACAAGTTTGAGTTCATGATACAACTTAACTGACAATACATACTCACAGTAGCATACACCATATTCACAAGAATAGGAACGGATCCCAAAAAAAGGAATGCAATGTTGTTTTCTAGAAAAAAATAATATAGATAGCACAAAAGAGGTGAAAACAACCACGTTCACTATTCAGACAATGTCGGATCAGCCCAACAAAGGGCGAATGCACGTCGCTTGGAAAAAAAAGATATAAAAGCACAAAAAAAGGTACAAGCGACCACGACACTAAACGTGTTTAAACCCAGCGGAAGGGACAGTACATCCCTTGAGCCCTCTGGATACACGAATATGTACTTGTATCCAGACGGAACAAGGGACAGTACGTCCCTCATTCCGTTCGGACACCAGTACATAAAAAAAAAACATACACACACTCTCATGCTAGTCAGAACCTGTACTATACTGAAGCTCGAAAGGCTATAACTAGTAGCCAGGTAGGTAATATTCTCAATTCATGAACCAAAGCAGACCCCGCGAGGGGCGAGACCAGGTGCCTAGGTAGAGTCAGCGTCTCCTGTTTGCATGCAACACCCGCTGCCAAAAAGTCTGGACGGCCTGATCGATAGAAACACGTCCAAGACTTCTATAGGTTCAAAATAAAAAAAAAGCTGAAAAGATGCTCCCTGATTGATTAAGTAGCATATTATCAAGTGAGTAAAATCAAACAAAAAACCGCCTCCCCCACTCTATATAAACGTAAGGGACTCGATTGACTAAGTAAAATGAAACGAAAAATCCCCCAATTAAAAACACGTCCGTCCTGAAGTGAGATACTCACTAAACTGACAACGAGCGGGTCAGTGTGAATAGAAAGTCATATCACGAGAGGCCCACATAAAGGAGTTTAAAAATACAAACTGTAAAAATGAAAAATTATAAGGTGTAAAGAACGAATCTAGCTACCGTCGTCGGTTTCGGAGATTGACCTCCGTATCCAATCAGAATAAATAGGGCGTGTTAAGAAATAGTACCCGTGAGGGAAGATCAAGCAGAACCTATCTCATAAAAATAGCAAGTAAAGACTCTAAAAATTGACAGAAGTCTGAAACTTCTTGAAAGCACTCAAAACCCGACATCAAAGTTCAACGGCGACCCAAATTTTCATATATTTAACGTAATTAATACATAGCTATAAAACATGGAAAGAGCTGTCTCAGAGGACCGGTGCGACAAGTTTGAGTTCATGATACAACTTAACTGACAATACATACTCACAGTAGCATACACCATATTCACAAGAATAGGAACGGATCCCAAAAAAAGGAATGCAATGTTGTTTTCTAGAAAAAAATAATATAGATAGCACAAAAGAGGTGAAAACAACCACGTTCACTATTCAGACAATGTCGGATCAGCCCAACAAAGGGCGAATGCACGTCGCTTGGAAAAAAAAGATATAAAAGCACAAAAAAAAAGGTACAAGCGACCACGACACTAAACGTGTTTAAACCCAGCGGAAGGGACAGTACATCCCTTGAGCCCTCTGGATACACGAATATGTACTTGTATCCAGACGGAACAAGGGACAGTACGTCCCTCATTCCGTTCGGACACCAGTACATAAAAAAAAAAACATACACACACTCTCATGCTAGTCAGAACCTGTACTATACTGAAGCTCGAAAGGCTATAACTAGTAGCCAGGTAGGTAATATTCTCAATTCATGAACCAAAGCAGACCCCGCGAGGGGCGAGACCAGGTGCCTAGGTAGAGTCAGCGTCTCCTGTTTGCATGCAACACCCGCTGCCAAAAAGTCTGGACGGCCTGATCGATAGAAACACGTCCAAGACTTCTATAGGTTCAAAATAAAAAAAAAGCTGAAAAGATGCTCCCTGATTGATTAAGTAGCATATTATCAAGTGAGTAAAATCAAACAAAAAACCGCCTCCCCCACTCTATATAAACGTAAGGGACTCGATTGACTAAGTAAAATGAAACGAAAAATCCCCCAATTAAAAACACGTCCGTCCTGAAGTGAGATACTCACTAAACTGACAACGAGCGGGTCAGTGTGAATAGAAAGTCATATCACGAGAGGCCCACATAAAGGAGTTTAAAAATACAAACTGTAAAAATGAAAAATTATAAGGTGTAAAGAACGAATCTAGCTACCGTCGTCGGTTTCGGAGATTGACCTCCGTATCCAATCAGAATAAATAGGGCGTGTTAAGAAATAGTACCCGTGAGGGAAGATCAAGCAGAACCTATCTCATAAAAATAGCAAGTAAAGACTCTAAAAATTGACAGAAGTCTGAAACTTCTTGAAAGCACTCAAAACCCGACATCAAAGTTCAACGGCGACCCAAATTTTCATATATTTAACGTAATTAATACATAGCTATAAAACATGGAAAGAGCTGTCTCAGAGGACCGGTGCGACAAGTTTGAGTTCATGATACAACTTAACTGACAATACATACTCACAGTAGCATACACCATATTCACAAGAATAGGAACGGATCCCAAAAAAAGGAATGCAATGTTGTTTTCTAGAAAAAAATAATATAGATAGCACAAAAGAGGTGAAAACAACCACGTTCACTATTCAGACAATGTCGGATCAGCCCAACAAAGGGCGAATGCACGTCGCTTGGAAAAAAAAGATATAAAAGCACAAAAAAAAAGGTACAAGCGACCACGACACTAAACGTGTTTAAACCCAGCGGAAGGGACAGTACATCCCTTGAGCCCTCTGGATACACGAATATGTACTTGTATCCAGACGGAACAAGGGACAGTACGTCCCTCATTCCGTTCGGACACCAGTACATAAAAAAAAAAACATACACACACTCTCATGCTAGTCAGAACCTGTACTATACTGAAGCTCGAAAGGCTATAACTAGTAGCCAGGTAGGTAATATTCTCAATTCATGAACCAAAGCAGACCCCGCGAGGGGCGAGACCAGGTGCCTAGGTAGAGTCAGCGTCTCCTGTTTGCATGCAACACCCGCTGCCAAAAAGTCTGGACGGCCTGATCGATAGAAACACGTCCAAGACTTCTATAGGTTCAAAATAAAAAAAAAGCTGAAAAGATGCTCCCTGATTGATTAAGTAGCATATTATCAAGTGAGTAAAATCAAACAAAAAACCGCCTCCCCCACTCTATATAAACGTAAGGGACTCGATTGACTAAGTAAAATGAAACGAAAAATCCCCCAATTAAAAACACGTCCGTCCTGAAGTGAGATACTCACTAAACTGACAACGAGCGGGTCAGTGTGAATAGAAAGTCATATCACGAGAGGCCCACATAAAGGAGTTTAAAAATACAAACTGTAAAAATGAAAAATTATAAGGTGTAAAGAACGAATCTAGCTACCGTCGTCGTCGGTTTCGGAGATTGACCTCCGTATCCAATCAGAATAAATAGGGCGTGTTAAGAAATAGTACCCGTGAGGGAAGATCAAGCAGAACCTATCTCATAAAAATAGCAAGTAAAGACTCTAAAAATTGACAGAAGTCTGAAACTTCTTGAAAGCACTCAAAACCCGACATCAAAGTTCAACGGCGGACCCAAATTTTCATATATTTACGTAATTAATACATAGCTATAAAACATGGAAAGAGCTGTCCTCAGAGGACCGGTGCGACAAGTTTTAGTTCATGATACAACTTAACTGACAATACATACTCACAGTAGCATACACCATATTCACAAGAATAGGAACGGGATCCCAAAAAAAGGAATGCAATGTTGTTTTCTAGAAAAAAATAATATAGATAGCACAAAAGAGGTGAAAACAACCACGTTCACTATTCAGACAATGTCGGATCAGCCCAACAAAGGGCGAATGCACGTCCGCTTGGAAAAAAAAGATATAAAAGCACAAAAAAAAAGGTACAAGCGACCACGACACTAAACGTGTTTAAACCCAGCGGAAGGGACAGTACATCCCTTGAGCCCTCTGGATACACGAATATGTACTTGTATCCAGACGGAACAAGGGACAGTACGTCCCTCATTCCGTTCGGACACCAGTACATAAAAAAAAAAACATACACACACTCTCATGCTAGTCAGAACCTGTACTATACTGAAGCTCGAAAGGGCTATAACTAGTAGCCAGGTAGGTAATATTCTCAATTCATGAACCAAAGCAGACCCCGCGAGGGGCGAGACCAGGTGCCTAGGTAGAGTCAGCGTCTCCTGTTTGCATGCAACACCCGCTGCCAAAAAGTCTGGACGGCCTGATCCGATAGAAACACGTCCAAGACTTCTATAGGTTCAAAATAAAAAAAAAGCTGAAAAGATGCTCCCTGATTGATTAAGTAGCATATTATCAAGTGGAGTAAAATCAAACAAAAAACCGCCTCCCCCACTCTATATAAAACCGCTAAGGGACTCGATTGACTAAGTAAAATGAAACGAAAAATCCCCCAATTAAAACCACGTCCGTCCTGAAGTGAGATACTCACTAAACTGACAACGAGCGGGTCAGTGTGAATAGAAAGTCATATCACGAGAGGCCCACATAAAGGAGTTTAAAAATACAAACTGTAAAAATGAAAAATTATAAGGTGTAAAGAACGAATCTAGCTACCGTCGTCGGTTTCGGGAGATTGACCTCCGTATCCAATCAGAATAAATAGGGGCGTGTTAAGAAATAGTACCCGTGAGGGAAGATCAAGCAGAACCTATCTCATAAAAAATAGCAAGTAAAGACTCTAAAAATTGACAGAAGTCTGAAACTTCTTGAAAGCACTCAAACCCGACATCAAAGTTCAACGGCGACCCAAATTTTCATATATTTACGTAATTAATACATAGCTATAAAACATGGAAAGAGCTGTCTCAGAGGACCGGTGCGACAAGTTTGAGTTCATGATACAACTTAACTGACAATACATACTCACAGTAGCATACACCATATTCACAAGAATAGGAACGGATCCCAAAAAAGGAATGCAATGTTGTTTTCTAGAAAAAAATAATATAGATAGCACAAAGAGGTGGAAAACAACCACGTTCACTATTCAGACAATGTCGGATCAGCCCAACAAAGGGCGAATGCACGTCGCTTGGAAAAAAAAGATATAAAGCACAAAAAAAAGGTACAAGCGACCACGACACTAAACGTGTTTAAACCCCAGCGGAAGGGACAGTACATCCCTTGAGCCCTCTGGATACACGAATATGTACTTGTATCCCAGGACGGAACAAGGACAAGTACGTCCCTCATTCCGTTCGGACACAGTACATAAAAAAAAAAACATACACACACTCTCATGCTAGTCAGAACCTGTACTATACTGAAGCTCGAAAGGCTATAACTAGTAGCCAGGTAGGTAATATTCTCAATTCATGAACCAAAGCAGACCCCGCGAGGGGCGAGACCAGGTGCCTAGGTAGGAGTCAGCGTCTCCTGTTTGCATGCAACACCCGCTGCCAAAAAGTCTGGACGGCCTGATCGATAGAAACACGTCCAAGACTTCTATAGGTTCAAAATAAAAAAAAAGCTGAAAAGATGCTCCCTGATTGATTAAGTAGCATATTATCAAGTGAGTAAATCAAACAAAAAACCGCCTCCCCCACTCTATATAAACGTAAGGGACTCGATTGACTAAGTAAAATGAACGAAAAATCCCCCAATTAAAAACACGTCCGTCCTGAAGTGAGATACTCACTAAACTGACAACGGCGGGTCAGTTGTGAATAGAAAGTCATATCACGAGAGGCCCACATAAAGGAGTTTAAAAATACAAACTGTAAAAATGAAAAATTATAAGGTGTAAAGAACGAATCTAGCTACCGTCGTCCGGTTTCGGAGATTGACCTCCGTATCCAATCAGAATAAATAGGGCGTAGTTAAGAAATAGTACCCGTGAGGGAAGATCAAGCAGAACCTATCTCATAAAAATAGCAAGTAAAGACTCTAAAAATTGACAGAAGTCTGAAACTTCTTGAAAGCACTCAAAACCCGACATCAAAGTTCAACGGCGACCCAAATTTTCATATATTTAACGTAATTAATACATAGCTATAAAACATGGAAAGAGCTGTCTCAGAGGACCGGGTGCGACAAGTTTGAGTTCATGATACAACTTAACTGACAATACATACTCACAGTAGCATACACCATATTCACAAGAATAGGAACGGATCCCAAAAAAAGGAAATGCAATGTGGTTTTCTAGAAAAAATAATATAGATAGCACAAAAGAGGTGAAAACAACCACGTTCACTATTCAGACAATGTCGGATCAGCCCAACAAAGGGCGAATGCACGTCGCTTGGAAAAAAAAGATATAAAAGCACAAAAAAAAAGGTACAAGCGACCACGACACTAAACGTGTTTAAACCCAGCGGAAGGGACAGTACATCCCTTGAGCCCTCTGGATACACGAATATGTACTTGTATCCAGACGGAACAAGGGACAGTACGTCCCTCATTCCGTTCGGACACCAGTACATAAAAAAAAAAACATACACACACTCTCATGCTAGTCAGAACCTGTACTATACTGAAGCTCGAAAGGGCTATAACTAGTAGCCAGGGTTAGGTAATATTCTCAATTCATGAACCAAAGCAGACCCCGCGAGGGGCGAGACCAGGGTGCCTAGGTAGAGTCAGGCGTCTCCTGTTTGCATGCAACACCCGCTGCCAAAAAGTCTGGACGGCGCTGATCGATAGAAACACGTCCAAGACCTTCTATAGGTTCAAAATAAAAAAAAAGCTGAAAGATGCTCCCTGATTGATTAAGTAGCATATTATCAAGTGAGTAAAATCAAACAAAAAACCGCCTTCCCCCACTCTATATAAACGTAGGGACTCGATTTGACTAAGTAAAATGAAACGAAAAATCCCCCAATTAAAAACACGTCCGTCCTGAAGTGAGATACTCACTAAACTGACAACGAGCGGGTCCAGTGTGAATAGAAAGTCATATCACGAGAGGCCCACATAAAGGAGTTTAAAAATACAAACTGTAAAAATGAAAAATTATAAGGTGTAAAGAACGAATCTAGCTACCGTCGTCGGTTTCGGAGATTGACCTCCGTATCCAATCAGAATAAATAGGGCGTGTTAAGAAATAGTACCCGTGAGGGAAGATCAAGCAGAACCTATCTCATAAAAATAGCAAGTAAAGACTCTAAAAATTGACAGAAGTCCTGAAACTTCTTGAAAGCACTCAAAACCCGACATCAAAGTTCAACGGCGACCCAAATTTTTCATATATTTAACGTAATTAATACATAGCTATAAAACATGGAAAGAGCTGTCTCAGAGGACCGGGTGCGACAAGTTTGAGTTCATGATACAACTTAACTGACAATACATACTCACAGTAGCATACACCATATTCACAAGAATAGGAACGGATCCCAAAAAAATGGAATGCAATGTTGTTTTCTAGAAAAAAATAATATAGATAGCACAAAAGAGGTGAAAACAACCACGTTCACTATTCAGACAATGTCGGATCAGCCCAACAAAGGGCGAATGCACGTCGCTTGGGAAAAAAAAGATATAAAAGCACAAAAAAAAAGGTACAAGCGACCACGACACTAAACGTGTTTAAACCCAGCGGAGAGGGACAGTACATCCCTTGAGCCCTCTGGATACACGAATATGTACTTGTATCCAGACGGAACAAGGGACAGTACGTCCCTCATTCCGTTCGGACACCAGTACATAAAAAAAAAAACATACACACACTCTCATGCTAGTCAGAACCTGTACTATACTGAAGCTCGAAAAGGCTATAACTAGTAGCCAGGTAGGTATATTCCTCAATTCATGAACCAAAGCAGACCCCGCGAGGGGGCGAGACCAGGTGCCTAGGGTAGAGTCAGCGTCTCCTGTTTGCATGCAACACCCGCTGCCAAAAAGTCTGGACGGCCTGATCGATAGAAACACGTCCAAGACTTCTATAGGTTCAAAATAAAAAAAAAGCTGAAAAGATGCTCCCTGATTGATTAAGTAGCATATTATCAAGGTGAGTAAAATCAAAACAAAAAACCGCCTCCCCCACTCTATATAAACGTAAGGGACTCGATTGACTAAGTAAAATGAAACGAAAAATCCCCCAATTAAAAAACACGTCCGTCCTGAAGTGAGATACTCACTAAACTGACAACGAGCGGGTCAGTGTGAATAGAAAGTCATATCACGAGAGGCCCACAATAAAGGAGTTTAAAAATACAAACTGTAAAAAATGAAAAATTATAAGGTGTAAAGAACGAATCTAGCTACCGTCGTCGGTTTCGGAGATTGGACCTCCGTATCCAATCAGAATAAATAGGGCGTGTTAAGAAATAGTACCGTGAGGGAAGATCAAGCAGAACCTATCTCATAAAAATAGCAAGTAAAGACTCTAAAAATTGACAGAAGTCTGAAACTTCTTGAAAGCACTCAAAACCCGACATCAAAAGTTCAACGGCGACCCAAATTTTCATATATTTAACGTAATTAATACATAGCTATAAAACATGGAAAGAGCTGTCCTCAGAGGACCGGTGCGACAAGTTTGAGTTCATGATACAACTTAACTGACAATACATACTCACAGTAGCATACACCATATTCACAAGAATAGGAACGGATCCCAAAAAAAAGGAATGCAATGTTGTTTTCTAGAAAAAAATAATATAGATAGCACAAAAGAGGTGAAAACAACCACGTTCACTATTCAGACAATGGTCGGGGATCAGCCCAACAAAGGGCGAATGCACGTCGCTTGGAAAAAAAAGATATAAAAGCACAAAAAAAAAGGTACAAGCGACCCACGACACTAAACGTGTTTAAACCCAGCGGAAGGGACAGTACATCCCTTGAGCCCTCTGGATACACGAATATGTACTTGTATCCAGACGGAACAAGGGACAGTACGTCCCTCATTCCGTTCGGACACCAGTACATAAAAAAAAAACATACACACACTCTCATGCTAGTCAGAAACCTGTACTATACTGAAGCTCTGAAAGGCTATAACTAGTAGCCAGGTAGGTAATATTCTCAATTCATGAACCAAAGCAGACCCCCGCGAGGGGCGAGACCAGGTGCCTAGGTAGAGTCAGCGTCTCCTGTTTGCATGCAACACCCGCTGCCAAAAAGTCTGGACGGCCTGATCGATAGAAACACGTCCAAGACTTCTATAGGTTCAAAATAAAAAAAAGCTGAAAAGATTGCTCCCTGATTTGATTATGTAGCATATTATCAAGTGAGTAAAATCAAACAAAAAACCGCCTCCCCCACTCTATATAAACGTAAGGGACTCGATTGGACTAAGTAAAATGAAACGAAAAATCCCCCAATTAAAAACACGTCCGTCCTGAAGTGAGATACTCACTAAACTGACAACGAGCGGGTCAGTGTGAATAGAAAGTCATATCACGAGAGGCCCACATAAAGGAGTTTAAAAATACAAACTGTAAAAATGAAAAATTATAAGGTGTAAAGAACGAATCTAGCTACCGTCGTCGGTTTCGGAGATTGACCTCCGTATCCAATCAGAATAAATAGGGCGTGTTAAGAATAGTACCCGTGAGGGGAAGATCAAGCAGAACCTATCTCATAAAAATAGCAAGTAAGACTCTAAAAATTGACAGAAGTCTGAAACTTCTTGAAAGCACTCAAAACCCGACATCAAAGGTTCAACGGCGACCCAAATTTTCATATATTATACCGTAATTAATACATAGCTATAAAACATGGAAAGAGCTGTCTCAGAGGACCGGTGGCGACAAGTTTGAGTTCATGATACAACTTAACTGACAATACATACTCACAGTAGCATACACCATATTCACAAGAATAGGAACGGATCCCAAAAAAAGGAATGCAATGTTGTTTTCTAGAAAAAAATAATATAGATAGCACAAAAGAGGTGAAAACAACCACGTTCACTATTCAGACAATGTCGGATCAGCCAACAAAGGGCGAATGCACGTCGCTTGGAAAAAAAAAGATATAAAAGCACAAAAAAAAAGGTACAAGCGACCACGACACTAAACGTGTTTAAACCCAGCGGAAGGGACAGTACATCCCTTGAGCCCTCTGGATACACGAATATGTACTTGTATCGCAGACGGAACAAGGGACAGTACGTCCCCTCATTCCGTTCGGACACCAGTACATAAAAAAAAAAACATACACACACTCTCATGCTAGTCAGAACCTGTACTATACTGAGCTCGAAAGGCTATAACTAGTAGCCAGGTAGGTAATATCTCAATTCATGAAACCCAAAGCAGACCCCGCGAGGGCGAGACCAGGTGCCTAGGTAGAGTCCAGCGTCTCCTGTTTGCATGCAACACCCGCTGCCAAAAAGTCTGGGACGGCCTGATCGATAGAAACACGTCCAAGACTTCTATAGGTTCAAAATAAAAACAAAAGCTGAAAAGATGCTCCCTGATTGATTAAGTAGCATATTATCAAGTGAGGTAAAATCAAACAAAAAACCGCCTCCCCCACTCTATATAAACGTAAGGGGACTCGATTGACTAAGTAAAATGAAACGAAAAAATCCCCCCAATTAAAAACACGTCCGTCCCTGAAGTGAGATACTCACTAAACTGACAACTAGCGGGTCAGTGTGAATAGAAAGTCATATCACGAGAGGCCCACATAAAGGAGTTTAAAAATACAAACTGTAAAAATGAAAAATTATAAGGTGTAAAGAACGAATGCTAGCTACCGTCGTCGGTTTTCGGAGATTGACCTCCGTAATCCAATCAGAATAAATAGGGCGTGTTAGAAATAGTACCCGTGAGGGAAGATCAAGCAGAACCTATCTCATAAAAAATAGCAAGTAAAGACTCTAAAAATTGACAGAAGTCTGAAACTTCTCTGAAAGCACTCAAAACCCGACATCAAAGTTCAACGGCGACCCACAAAATTTCATAGTATTTAACGTATTTAATAACATAGCTATAAAACATGGAAAGAGCTGTCTCAGAGGACCGGTGCGATCAAGTTTGAGTTCATGATACAACTTAACTGACAATACATACTCACAGTAGCATACACCATATTCACAAGATAGGAACGGATCCCAAAAAAAGGAATGCAATGTCTAGAAAAAAATAATATAGATAGCACAAAAGAGGTGAAAACAACCACGTTCACTATTCAGACAATGTCGGATCAGCCCAACAAAGGGCGAATGCACGTCGCTTGGAAAAAAAAAGATATAAAAGCACAAAAAAAGGTACAAGCGACCACGACACTAAACGTGTTTAAACCCAGCGGAAGGGACAGTACATCCCTTGAGCCCTCTGGATACACGAATATGTACTTGTATCCAGACGGAACAAGGGACAGTACGTCCCTCATTCCGTTCGGACACAAGTACATAAAAAAAAACATACACACACTCTCATGCTAGTCAGAACCTGTACTATACTGAAGCTCGAAAGGCTATAACTAGTAGCCAGGTACATGTAGGTAATATTCTCAATTCATGAACCAAAGCAGACCCCGCGAGGGGCGAGACCAGGTGCCTAGGTAGAGTCAGCGTCTCCTGTTTGCATGCAACACCCGCTGCCAAAAAGTCTGGACGGCCTGATCGATAGAAACACGTCCAAGACTTCTATAGGTTCAAAATAAAAAAAAAAAGCTGAAAAGATGCTCCCTGATTGATTAAGTAACATATTATCAAGTGAGTAAAATCAAACAAAAAACCGCCTCCCCCACTCTATATAAACGTAAGGGACTCGATTGACTAAGTAAAATGAAACGAAAAATCCCCCAATTAAAAACACGTCCGTCCTGAAGAGAGATACTCACTAAACTGACAACGAGCGGGTCAGTGTGAATAGAAAGTCATATCACGAGAGGCCCACATAAAGGAGTTTAAAAATACAAACTGTAAAAATGAAAAATTATAAGGTGTAAAGAACGAATCTAGCTACCGTCGTCGGTTTCGGAGATTGACCTCCGTATCCAATCAGAATAAATAGGGCGTGTTAAGAAATAGTACCCGTGAGGGAAGATCAAGCAGAACCTATCTCATAAAAATAGCAAGTAAAGACTCTAAAAATTGACAGAAGTCTGAAACTTCTTGAAAGCACTCAAAACCCGACATCATAAAGTTCAACGGCGACCCGAATTTTCATATATTTAACGTAATTAATACATAGCTATAAAACATGGAAAGAGCTGTCTCAGAGGACCGGTGCGACAAGTTTGAGTTCATGATACAACTTAACTGACAATACATACTCACAGTAGCATACACCATATTCACAAGAATAGGAACGGATCCCAAAAAAAGGAATGCAATGTTGTTTTCTAGAAAAAAATAATATAGATAGCACAAAAGAGGTGAAAACAACCACGTTCACTATTCAGACAATGTCGGATCAGCCCAACAAAGGGCGAATGCACGTCGCTTGGAAAAAAAAAGATATAAAAGCACAAAAAAAGGTACAAGCGACCACGACACTAAACGTGTTTAAACCCAGCGGAAGGGACAGTACATCCCTTGAGCCCTCTGGATACACGAATATGTACTTGTATCCAGACGGAACAAGGGACAGTACGTCCCTCATTCCGTTCGGACACAAGTACATAAAAAAAAACATACACACACTCTCATGCTAGTCAGAACCTGTACTATACTGAAGCTCGAAAGGCTATAACTAGTAGCCAGGTACATGTAGGTAATATTCTCAATTCATGAACCAAAGCAGACCCCGCGAGGGGCGAGACCAGGTGCCTAGGTAGAGTCAGCGTCTCCTGTTTGCATGCAACACCCGCTGCCAAAAAGTCTGGACGGCCTGATCGATAGAAACACGTCCAAGACTTCTATAGGTTCAAAATAAAAAAAAAAAGCTGAAAAGATGCTCCCTGATTGATTAAGTAACATATTATCAAGTGAGTAAAATCAAACAAAAAACCGCCTCCCCCACTCTATATAAACGTAAGGGACTCGATTGACTAAGTAAAATGAAACGAAAAATCCCCCAATTAAAAACACGTCCGTCCTGAAGAGAGATACTCACTAAACTGACAACGAGCGGGTCAGTGTGAATAGAAAGTCATATCACGAGAGGCCCACATAAAGGAGTTTAAAAATACAAACTGTAAAAATGAAAAATTATAAGGTGTAAAGAACGAATCTAGCTACCGTCGTCGGTTTCGGAGATTGACCTCCGTATCCAATCAGAATAAATAGGGCGTGTTAAGAAATAGTACCCGTGAGGGAAGATCAAGCAGAACCTATCTCATAAAAATAGCAAGTAAAGACTCTAAAAATTGACAGAAGTCTGAAACTTCTTGAAAGCACTCAAAACCCGACATCATAAAGTTCAACGGCGACCCGAATTTTCATATATTTAACGTAATTAATACATAGCTATAAAACATGGAAAGAGCTGTCTCAGAGGACCGGTGCGACAAGTTTGAGTTCATGATACAACTTAACTGACAATACATACTCACAGTAGCATACACCATATTCACAAGAATAGGAACGGATCCCAAAAAAAGGAATGCAATGTTGTTTTCTAGAAAAAAATAATATAGATAGCACAAAAGAGGTGAAAACAACCACGTTCACTATTCAGACAATGTCGGATCAGCCCAACAAAGGGCGAATGCACGTCGCTTGGAAAAAAAAAGATATAAAAGCACAAAAAAAGGTACAAGCGACCACGACACTAAACGTGTTTAAACCCAGCGGAAGGGACAGTACATCCCTTGAGCCCTCTGGATACACGAATATGTACTTGTATCCAGACGGAACAAGGGACAGTACGTCCCTCATTCCGTTCGGACACAAGTACATAAAAAAAAACATACACACACTCTCATGCTAGTCAGAACCTGTACTATACTGAAGCTCGAAAGGCTATAACTAGTAGCCAGGTACATGTAGGTAATATTCTCAATTCATGAACCAAAGCAGACCCCGCGAGGGGCGAGACCAGGTGCCTAGGTAGAGTCAGCGTCTCCTGTTTGCATGCAACACCCGCTGCCAAAAAGTCTGGACGGCCTGATCGATAGAAACACGTCCAAGACTTCTATAGGTTCAAAATAAAAAAAAAAAGCTGAAAAGATGCTCCCTGATTGATTAAGTAACATATTATCAAGTGAGTAAAATCAAACAAAAAACCGCCTCCCCCACTCTATATAAACGTAAGGGACTCGATTGACTAAGTAAAATGAAACGAAAAATCCCCCAATTAAAAACACGTCCGTCCTGAAGAGAGATACTCACTAAACTGACAACGAGCGGGTCAGTGTGAATAGAAAGTCATATCACGAGAGGCCCACATAAAGGAGTTTAAAAATACAAACTGTAAAAATGAAAAATTATAAGGTGTAAAGAACGAATCTAGCTACCGTCGTCGGTTTCGGAGATTGACCTCCGTATCCAATCAGAATAAATAGGGCGTGTTAAGAAATAGTACCCGTGAGGGAAGATCAAGCAGAACCTATCTCATAAAAATAGCAAGTAAAGACTCTAAAAATTGACAGAAGTCTGAAACTTCTTGAAAGCACTCAAAACCCGACATCATAAAGTTCAACGGCGACCCGAATTTTCATATATTTAACGTAATTAATACATAGCTATAAAACATGGAAAGAGCTGTCTCAGAGGACCGGTGCGACAAGTTTGAGTTCATGATACAACTTAACTGACAATACATACTCACAGTAGCATACACCATATTCACAAGAATAGGAACGGATCCCAAAAAAAGGAATGCAATGTTGTTTTCTAGAAAAAAATAATATAGATAGCACAAAAGAGGTGAAAACAACCACGTTCACTATTCAGACAATGTCGGATCAGCCCAACAAAGGGCGAATGCACGTCGCTTGGAAAAAAAAAGATATAAAAGCACAAAAAAAGGTACAAGCGACCACGACACTAAACGTGTTTAAACCCAGCGGAAGGGACAGTACATCCCTTGAGCCCTCTGGATACACGAATATGTACTTGTATCCAGACGGAACAAGGGACAGTACGTCCCTCATTCCGTTCGGACACAAGTACATAAAAAAAAACATACACACACTCTCATGCTAGTCAGAACCTGTACTATACTGAAGCTCGAAAGGCTATAACTAGTAGCCAGGTACATGTAGGTAATATTCTCAATTCATGAACCAAAGCAGACCCCGCGAGGGGCGAGACCAGGTGCCTAGGTAGAGTCAGCGTCTCCTGTTTGCATGCAACACCCGCTGCCAAAAAGTCTGGACGGCCTGATCGATAGAAACACGTCCAAGACTTCTATAGGTTCAAAATAAAAAAAAAAAGCTGAAAAGATGCTCCCTGATTGATTAAGTAACATATTATCAAGTGAGTAAAATCAAACAAAAAACCGCCTCCCCCACTCTATATAAACGTAAGGGACTCGATTGACTAAGTAAAATGAAACGAAAAATCCCCCAATTAAAAACACGTCCGTCCTGAAGAGAGATACTCACTAAACTGACAACGAGCGGGTCAGTGTGAATAGAAAGTCATATCACGAGAGGCCCACATAAAGGAGTTTAAAAATACAAACTGTAAAAATGAAAAATTATAAGGTGTAAAGAACGAATCTAGCTACCGTCGTCGGTTTCGGAGATTGACCTCCGTATCCAATCAGAATAAATAGGGCGTGTTAAGAAATAGTACCCGTGAGGGAAGATCAAGCAGAACCTATCTCATAAAAATAGCAAGTAAAGACTCTAAAAATTGACAGAAGTCTGAAACTTCTTGAAAGCACTCAAAACCCGACATCATAAAGTTCAACGGCGACCCGAATTTTCATATATTTAACGTAATTAATACATAGCTATAAAACATGGAAAGAGCTGTCTCAGAGGACCGGTGCGACAAGTTTGAGTTCATGATACAACTTAACTGACAATACATACTCACAGTAGCATACACCATATTCACAAGAATAGGAACGGATCCCAAAAAAAGGAATGCAATGTTGTTTTCTAGAAAAAAATAATATAGATAGCACAAAAGAGGTGAAAACAACCACGTTCACTATTCAGACAATGTCGGATCAGCCCAACAAAGGGCGAATGCACGTCGCTTGGAAAAAAAAAGATATAAAAGCACAAAAAAAGGTACAAGCGACCACGACACTAAACGTGTTTAAACCCAGCGGAAGGGACAGTACATCCCTTGAGCCCTCTGGATACACGAATATGTACTTGTATCCAGACGGAACAAGGGACAGTACGTCCCTCATTCCGTTCGGACACAAGTACATAAAAAAAAACATACACACACTCTCATGCTAGTCAGAACCTGTACTATACTGAAGCTCGAAAGGCTATAACTAGTAGCCAGGTACATGTAGGTAATATTCTCAATTCATGAACCAAAGCAGACCCCGCGAGGGGCGAGACCAGGTGCCTAGGTAGAGTCAGCGTCTCCTGTTTGCATGCAACACCCGCTGCCAAAAAGTCTGGACGGCCTGATCGATAGAAACACGTCCAAGACTTCTATAGGTTCAAAATAAAAAAAAAAAGCTGAAAAGATGCTCCCTGATTGATTAAGTAACATATTATCAAGTGAGTAAAATCAAACAAAAAACCGCCTCCCCCACTCTATATAAACGTAAGGGACTCGATTGACTAAGTAAAATGAAACGAAAAATCCCCCAATTAAAAACACGTCCGTCCTGAAGAGAGATACTCACTAAACTGACAACGAGCGGGTCAGTGTGAATAGAAAGTCATATCACGAGAGGCCCACATAAAGGAGTTTAAAAATACAAACTGTAAAAATGAAAAATTATAAGGTGTAAAGAACGAATCTAGCTACCGTCGTCGGTTTCGGAGATTGACCTCCGTATCCAATCAGAATAAATAGGGCGTGTTAAGAAATAGTACCCGTGAGGGAAGATCAAGCAGAACCTATCTCATAAAAATAGCAAGTAAAGACTCTAAAAATTGACAGAAGTCTGAAACTTCTTGAAAGCACTCAAAACCCGACATCATAAAGTTCAACGGCGACCCGAATTTTCATATATTTAACGTAATTAATACATAGCTATAAAACATGGAAAGAGCTGTCTCAGAGGACCGGTGCGACAAGTTTGAGTTCATGATACAACTTAACTGACAATACATACTCACAGTAGCATACACCATATTCACAAGAATAGGAACGGATCCCAAAAAAAGGAATGCAATGTTGTTTTCTAGAAAAAAATAATATAGATAGCACAAAAGAGGTGAAAACAACCACGTTCACTATTCAGACAATGTCGGATCAGCCCAACAAAGGGCGAATGCACGTCGCTTGGAAAAAAAAAGATATAAAAGCACAAAAAAAGGTACAAGCGACCACGACACTAAACGTGTTTAAACCCAGCGGAAGGGACAGTACATCCCTTGAGCCCTCTGGATACACGAATATGTACTTGTATCCAGACGGAACAAGGGACAGTACGTCCCTCATTCCGTTCGGACACAAGTACATAAAAAAAAACATACACACACTCTCATGCTAGTCAGAACCTGTACTATACTGAAGCTCGAAAGGCTATAACTAGTAGCCAGGTACATGTAGGTAATATTCTCAATTCATGAACCAAAGCAGACCCCGCGAGGGGCGAGACCAGGTGCCTAGGTAGAGTCAGCGTCTCCTGTTTGCATGCAACACCCGCTGCCAAAAAGTCTGGACGGCCTGATCGATAGAAACACGTCCAAGACTTCTATAGGTTCAAAATAAAAAAAAAAAGCTGAAAAGATGCTCCCTGATTGATTAAGTAACATATTATCAAGTGAGTAAAATCAAACAAAAAACCGCCTCCCCCACTCTATATAAACGTAAGGGACTCGATTGACTAAGTAAAATGAAACGAAAAATCCCCCAATTAAAAACACGTCCGTCCTGAAGAGAGATACTCACTAAACTGACAACGAGCGGGTCAGTGTGAATAGAAAGTCATATCACGAGAGGCCCACATAAAGGAGTTTAAAAATACAAACTGTAAAAATGAAAAATTATAAGGTGTAAAGAACGAATCTAGCTACCGTCGTCGGTTTCGGAGATTGACCTCCGTATCCAATCAGAATAAATAGGGCGTGTTAAGAAATAGTACCCGTGAGGGAAGATCAAGCAGAACCTATCTCATAAAAATAGCAAGTAAAGACTCTAAAAATTGACAGAAGTCTGAAACTTCTTGAAAGCACTCAAAACCCGACATCATAAAGTTCAACGGCGACCCGAATTTTCATATATTTAACGTAATTAATACATAGCTATAAAACATGGAAAGAGCTGTCTCAGAGGACCGGTGCGACAAGTTTGAGTTCATGATACAACTTAACTGACAATACATACTCACAGTAGCATACACCATATTCACAAGAATAGGAACGGATCCCAAAAAAAGGAATGCAATGTTGTTTTCTAGAAAAAAATAATATAGATAGCACAAAAGAGGTGAAAACAACCACGTTCACTATTCAGACAATGTCGGATCAGCCCAACAAAGGGCGAATGCACGTCGCTTGGAAAAAAAAAGATATAAAAGCACAAAAAAAGGTACAAGCGACCACGACACTAAACGTGTTTAAACCCAGCGGAAGGGACAGTACATCCCTTGAGCCCTCTGGATACACGAATATGTACTTGTATCCAGACGGAACAAGGGACAGTACGTCCCTCATTCCGTTCGGACACAAGTACATAAAAAAAAACATACACACACTCTCATGCTAGTCAGAACCTGTACTATACTGAAGCTCGAAAGGCTATAACTAGTAGCCAGGTACATGTAGGTAATATTCTCAATTCATGAACCAAAGCAGACCCCGCGAGGGGCGAGACCAGGTGCCTAGGTAGAGTCAGCGTCTCCTGTTTGCATGCAACACCCGCTGCCAAAAAGTCTGGACGGCCTGATCGATAGAAACACGTCCAAGACTTCTATAGGTTCAAAATAAAAAAAAAAAGCTGAAAAGATGCTCCCTGATTGATTAAGTAACATATTATCAAGTGAGTAAAATCAAACAAAAAACCGCCTCCCCCACTCTATATAAACGTAAGGGACTCGATTGACTAAGTAAAATGAAACGAAAAATCCCCCAATTAAAAACACGTCCGTCCTGAAGAGAGATACTCACTAAACTGACAACGAGCGGGTCAGTGTGAATAGAAAGTCATATCACGAGAGGCCCACATAAAGGAGTTTAAAAATACAAACTGTAAAAATGAAAAATTATAAGGTGTAAAGAACGAATCTAGCTACCGTCGTCGGTTTCGGAGATTGACCTCCGTATCCAATCAGAATAAATAGGGCGTGTTAAGAAATAGTACCCGTGAGGGAAGATCAAGCAGAACCTATCTCATAAAAATAGCAAGTAAAGACTCTAAAAATTGACAGAAGTCTGAAACTTCTTGAAAGCACTCAAAACCCGACATCATAAAGTTCAACGGCGACCCGAATTTTCATATATTTAACGTAATTAATACATAGCTATAAAACATGGAAAGAGCTGTCTCAGAGGACCGGTGCGACAAGTTTGAGTTCATGATACAACTTAACTGACAATACATACTCACAGTAGCATACACCATATTCACAAGAATAGGAACGGATCCCAAAAAAAGGAATGCAATGTTGTTTTCTAGAAAAAAATAATATAGATAGCACAAAAGAGGTGAAAACAACCACGTTCACTATTCAGACAATGTCGGATCAGCCCAACAAAGGGCGAATGCACGTCGCTTGGAAAAAAAAAGATATAAAAGCACAAAAAAAGGTACAAGCGACCACGACACTAAACGTGTTTAAACCCAGCGGAAGGGACAGTACATCCCTTGAGCCCTCTGGATACACGAATATGTACTTGTATCCAGACGGAACAAGGGACAGTACGTCCCTCATTCCGTTCGGACACAAGTACATAAAAAAAAACATACACACACTCTCATGCTAGTCAGAACCTGTACTATACTGAAGCTCGAAAGGCTATAACTAGTAGCCAGGTACATGTAGGTAATATTCTCAATTCATGAACCAAAGCAGACCCCGCGAGGGGCGAGACCAGGTGCCTAGGTAGAGTCAGCGTCTCCTGTTTGCATGCAACACCCGCTGCCAAAAAGTCTGGACGGCCTGATCGATAGAAACACGTCCAAGACTTCTATAGGTTCAAAATAAAAAAAAAAAGCTGAAAAGATGCTCCCTGATTGATTAAGTAACATATTATCAAGTGAGTAAAATCAAACAAAAAACCGCCTCCCCCACTCTATATAAACGTAAGGGACTCGATTGACTAAGTAAAATGAAACGAAAAATCCCCCAATTAAAAACACGTCCGTCCTGAAGAGAGATACTCACTAAACTGACAACGAGCGGGTCAGTGTGAATAGAAAGTCATATCACGAGAGGCCCACATAAAGGAGTTTAAAAATACAAACTGTAAAAATGAAAAATTATAAGGTGTAAAGAACGAATCTAGCTACCGTCGTCGGTTTCGGAGATTGACCTCCGTATCCAATCAGAATAAATAGGGCGTGTTAAGAAATAGTACCCGTGAGGGAAGATCAAGCAGAACCTATCTCATAAAAATAGCAAGTAAAGACTCTAAAAATTGACAGAAGTCTGAAACTTCTTGAAAGCACTCAAAACCCGACATCATAAAGTTCAACGGCGACCCGAATTTTCATATATTTAACGTAATTAATACATAGCTATAAAACATGGAAAGAGCTGTCTCAGAGGACCGGTGCGACAAGTTTGAGTTCATGATACAACTTAACTGACAATACATACTCACAGTAGCATACACCATATTCACAAGAATAGGAACGGATCCCAAAAAAAGGAATGCAATGTTGTTTTCTAGAAAAAAATAATATAGATAGCACAAAAGAGGTGAAAACAACCACGTTCACTATTCAGACAATGTCGGATCAGCCCAACAAAGGGCGAATGCACGTCGCTTGGAAAAAAAAAGATATAAAAGCACAAAAAAAGGTACAAGCGACCACGACACTAAACGTGTTTAAACCCAGCGGAAGGGACAGTACATCCCTTGAGCCCTCTGGATACACGAATATGTACTTGTATCCAGACGGAACAAGGGACAGTACGTCCCTCATTCCGTTCGGACACAAGTACATAAAAAAAAACATACACACACTCTCATGCTAGTCAGAACCTGTACTATACTGAAGCTCGAAAGGCTATAACTAGTAGCCAGGTACATGTAGGTAATATTCTCAATTCATGAACCAAAGCAGACCCCGCGAGGGGCGAGACCAGGTGCCTAGGTAGAGTCAGCGTCTCCTGTTTGCATGCAACACCCGCTGCCAAAAAGTCTGGACGGCCTGATCGATAGAAACACGTCCAAGACTTCTATAGGTTCAAAATAAAAAAAAAAAGCTGAAAAGATGCTCCCTGATTGATTAAGTAACATATTATCAAGTGAGTAAAATCAAACAAAAAACCGCCTCCCCCACTCTATATAAACGTAAGGGACTCGATTGACTAAGTAAAATGAAACGAAAAATCCCCCAATTAAAAACACGTCCGTCCTGAAGAGAGATACTCACTAAACTGACAACGAGCGGGTCAGTGTGAATAGAAAGTCATATCACGAGAGGCCCACATAAAGGAGTTTAAAAATACAAACTGTAAAAATGAAAAATTATAAGGTGTAAAGAACGAATCTAGCTACCGTCGTCGGTTTCGGAGATTGACCTCCGTATCCAATCAGAATAAATAGGGCGTGTTAAGAAATAGTACCCGTGAGGGAAGATCAAGCAGAACCTATCTCATAAAAATAGCAAGTAAAGACTCTAAAAATTGACAGAAGTCTGAAACTTCTTGAAAGCACTCAAAACCCGACATCATAAAGTTCAACGGCGACCCGAATTTTCATATATTTAACGTAATTAATACATAGCTATAAAACATGGAAAGAGCTGTCTCAGAGGACCGGTGCGACAAGTTTGAGTTCATGATACAACTTAACTGACAATACATACTCACAGTAGCATACACCATATTCACAAGAATAGGAACGGATCCCAAAAAAAGGAATGCAATGTTGTTTTCTAGAAAAAAATAATATAGATAGCACAAAAGAGGTGAAAACAACCACGTTCACTATTCAGACAATGTCGGATCAGCCCAACAAAGGGCGAATGCACGTCGCTTGGAAAAAAAAAGATATAAAAGCACAAAAAAAGGTACAAGCGACCACGACACTAAACGTGTTTAAACCCAGCGGAAGGGACAGTACATCCCTTGAGCCCTCTGGATACACGAATATGTACTTGTATCCAGACGGAACAAGGGACAGTACGTCCCTCATTCCGTTCGGACACAAGTACATAAAAAAAAACATACACACACTCTCATGCTAGTCAGAACCTGTACTATACTGAAGCTCGAAAGGCTATAACTAGTAGCCAGGTACATGTAGGTAATATTCTCAATTCATGAACCAAAGCAGACCCCGCGAGGGGCGAGACCAGGTGCCTAGGTAGAGTCAGCGTCTCCTGTTTGCATGCAACACCCGCTGCCAAAAAGTCTGGACGGCCTGATCGATAGAAACACGTCCAAGACTTCTATAGGTTCAAAATAAAAAAAAAAAGCTGAAAAGATGCTCCCTGATTGATTAAGTAACATATTATCAAGTGAGTAAAATCAAACAAAAAACCGCCTCCCCCACTCTATATAAACGTAAGGGACTCGATTGACTAAGTAAAATGAAACGAAAAATCCCCCAATTAAAAACACGTCCGTCCTGAAGAGAGATACTCACTAAACTGACAACGAGCGGGTCAGTGTGAATAGAAAGTCATATCACGAGAGGCCCACATAAAGGAGTTTAAAAATACAAACTGTAAAAATGAAAAATTATAAGGTGTAAAGAACGAATCTAGCTACCGTCGTCGGTTTCGGAGATTGACCTCCGTATCCAATCAGAATAAATAGGGCGTGTTAAGAAATAGTACCCGTGAGGGAAGATCAAGCAGAACCTATCTCATAAAAATAGCAAGTAAAGACTCTAAAAATTGACAGAAGTCTGAAACTTCTTGAAAGCACTCAAAACCCGACATCATAAAGTTCAACGGCGACCCGAATTTTCATATATTTAACGTAATTAATACATAGCTATAAAACATGGAAAGAGCTGTCTCAGAGGACCGGTGCGACAAGTTTGAGTTCATGATACAACTTAACTGACAATACATACTCACAGTAGCATACACCATATTCACAAGAATAGGAACGGATCCCAAAAAAAGGAATGCAATGTTGTTTTCTAGAAAAAAATAATATAGATAGCACAAAAGAGGTGAAAACAACCACGTTCACTATTCAGACAATGTCGGATCAGCCCAACAAAGGGCGAATGCACGTCGCTTGGAAAAAAAAAGATATAAAAGCACAAAAAAAGGTACAAGCGACCACGACACTAAACGTGTTTAAACCCAGCGGAAGGGACAGTACATCCCTTGAGCCCTCTGGATACACGAATATGTACTTGTATCCAGACGGAACAAGGGACAGTACGTCCCTCATTCCGTTCGGACACAAGTACATAAAAAAAAACATACACACACTCTCATGCTAGTCAGAACCTGTACTATACTGAAGCTCGAAAGGCTATAACTAGTAGCCAGGTACATGTAGGTAATATTCTCAATTCATGAACCAAAGCAGACCCCGCGAGGGGCGAGACCAGGTGCCTAGGTAGAGTCAGCGTCTCCTGTTTGCATGCAACACCCGCTGCCAAAAAGTCTGGACGGCCTGATCGATAGAAACACGTCCAAGACTTCTATAGGTTCAAAATAAAAAAAAAAAGCTGAAAAGATGCTCCCTGATTGATTAAGTAACATATTATCAAGTGAGTAAAATCAAACAAAAAACCGCCTCCCCCACTCTATATAAACGTAAGGGACTCGATTGACTAAGTAAAATGAAACGAAAAATCCCCCAATTAAAAACACGTCCGTCCTGAAGAGAGATACTCACTAAACTGACAACGAGCGGGTCAGTGTGAATAGAAAGTCATATCACGAGAGGCCCACATAAAGGAGTTTAAAAATACAAACTGTAAAAATGAAAAATTATAAGGTGTAAAGAACGAATCTAGCTACCGTCGTCGGTTTCGGAGATTGACCTCCGTATCCAATCAGAATAAATAGGGCGTGTTAAGAAATAGTACCCGTGAGGGAAGATCAAGCAGAACCTATCTCATAAAAATAGCAAGTAAAGACTCTAAAAATTGACAGAAGTCTGAAACTTCTTGAAAGCACTCAAAACCCGACATCATAAAGTTCAACGGCGACCCGAATTTTCATATATTTAACGTAATTAATACATAGCTATAAAACATGGAAAGAGCTGTCTCAGAGGACCGGTGCGACAAGTTTGAGTTCATGATACAACTTAACTGACAATACATACTCACAGTAGCATACACCATATTCACAAGAATAGGAACGGATCCCAAAAAAAGGAATGCAATGTTGTTTTCTAGAAAAAAATAATATAGATAGCACAAAAGAGGTGAAAACAACCACGTTCACTATTCAGACAATGTCGGATCAGCCCAACAAAGGGCGAATGCACGTCGCTTGGAAAAAAAAAGATATAAAAGCACAAAAAAAGGTACAAGCGACCACGACACTAAACGTGTTTAAACCCAGCGGAAGGGACAGTACATCCCTTGAGCCCTCTGGATACACGAATATGTACTTGTATCCAGACGGAACAAGGGACAGTACGTCCCTCATTCCGTTCGGACACAAGTACATAAAAAAAAACATACACACACTCTCATGCTAGTCAGAACCTGTACTATACTGAAGCTCGAAAGGCTATAACTAGTAGCCAGGTACATGTAGGTAATATTCTCAATTCATGAACCAAAGCAGACCCCGCGAGGGGCGAGACCAGGTGCCTAGGTAGAGTCAGCGTCTCCTGTTTGCATGCAACACCCGCTGCCAAAAAGTCTGGACGGCCTGATCGATAGAAACACGTCCAAGACTTCTATAGGTTCAAAATAAAAAAAAAAAGCTGAAAAGATGCTCCCTGATTGATTAAGTAACATATTATCAAGTGAGTAAAATCAAACAAAAAACCGCCTCCCCCACTCTATATAAACGTAAGGGACTCGATTGACTAAGTAAAATGAAACGAAAAATCCCCCAATTAAAAACACGTCCGTCCTGAAGAGAGATACTCACTAAACTGACAACGAGCGGGTCAGTGTGAATAGAAAGTCATATCACGAGAGGCCCACATAAAGGAGTTTAAAAATACAAACTGTAAAAATGAAAAATTATAAGGTGTAAAGAACGAATCTAGCTACCGTCGTCGGTTTCGGAGATTGACCTCCGTATCCAATCAGAATAAATAGGGCGTGTTAAGAAATAGTACCCGTGAGGGAAGATCAAGCAGAACCTATCTCATAAAAATAGCAAGTAAAGACTCTAAAAATTGACAGAAGTCTGAAACTTCTTGAAAGCACTCAAAACCCGACATCATAAAGTTCAACGGCGACCCGAATTTTCATATATTTAACGTAATTAATACATAGCTATAAAACATGGAAAGAGCTGTCTCAGAGGACCGGTGCGACAAGTTTGAGTTCATGATACAACTTAACTGACAATACATACTCACAGTAGCATACACCATATTCACAAGAATAGGAACGGATCCCAAAAAAAGGAATGCAATGTTGTTTTCTAGAAAAAAATAATATAGATAGCACAAAAGAGGTGAAAACAACCACGTTCACTATTCAGACAATGTCGGATCAGCCCAACAAAGGGCGAATGCACGTCGCTTGGAAAAAAAAAGATATAAAAGCACAAAAAAAGGTACAAGCGACCACGACACTAAACGTGTTTAAACCCAGCGGAAGGGACAGTACATCCCTTGAGCCCTCTGGATACACGAATATGTACTTGTATCCAGACGGAACAAGGGACAGTACGTCCCTCATTCCGTTCGGACACAAGTACATAAAAAAAAAACATACACACACTCTCATGCTAGTCAGAACCTGTACTATACTGAAGCTCGAAAGGCTATAACTAGTAGCCAGGTACATGTAGGTAATATTCTCAATTCATGAACCAAAGCAGACCCCGCGAGGGGCGAGACCAGGTGCAATCATTTCAAGAATGATTGGTTTATTAAGGTCGTTGGAAACCATGGGAAAATATATGTACATGTATGTCAATATCATGGTTGGATCTAGAGATTTTTCCGAGAGAGGGGGTTCCAGCCATTTAAAAAAAAAGAGGGGGGGATGGTCCAGTATATTACTTTGAAAGAAAAATATCATACAGTAAAACATAAAAATTAGAAAGGATGGCAAATACCAAGAGGATGTAATTACCTGGAACCCCCCCCCCCCCCAATGTGTTGAGTCATTCAAGAAGAATTTAACATAAATACTTTCTCTATTTATATATTTTTTGAAACAATTTTCTGACCATTATGAGTTGGACCACCTCCCCTGGTTTTTTTCCCGGTGACCTGTGCTTGTACGTCTTCTGTTCACGTGTATCGTTTGTTTCTGGTGAAAAATACGACTGTCAGCGTACATGTATAAGAATAATTAATTGTATTTAATAATTATAAAAGTGAATAATCAAACTAAAGTCATAATCGAAAAAAAAAAAAAAAAAAACTAGAACGCCGTGAAATACGCATTGATGGGTTTTGGGAGATTTTCTTTTTTTTTTTTTGTACTTTTTGGTGGGGGGTGTTCTTCTGGGAAGG